>JANBTT010000037.1:0-134107 GCA_027578915.1 Coemansia sp. RSA 1200
TGAACGACGCTGCCGAGTCCGGCTCTTTCGCCGGTGGGTCAGACATAACTAATTCGAATCGGTTCCGATTCGCAAGAAAGGTTTTATTCTTGTTGCTCAAGAGTGCGTAAATGAATATTTATCTGCGATCTGATTGGTCAGTTTAAGACCTGTTGAAAGGGGAAGAGAAGTGTGGGGTGTGTTGTTCTCGATTAATTATTATATAGTGGTGATCAGCCGAAATTAGACATCGATCAAGTAAATTGGTGCTTACGTATCCAGCCAGAACAAGCAGAGCTCGGCTGTCTGTCCGATGCAGGAAGAACATTTCTTTATTATTATTTCTTCTTTCCTTATTCTCAATTACATTCATCATCCGAGACCAAAAGGAAGAACAATTTTCATACTTTTTTTTCCTATTCATCCCTTTTGAGAATCAGCAACAATCAGAGAGAAAATGGAGTACGGCCTAATGTACCAAGAACCCAACCAACATCCAGTAGCAGCACCGCGGGAGGTGCACAACCACGGGTTCTATCCGTACGTTGATAACGGGGGCACGGTGCTAGGAATCTGCGGTAAGGACTTTGCGCTAGTAGCGTCGGACACGCGCCAAAGCAATGGCGGGTACCTGATCAATTCGCGGGACACGCCCAAGACATTCAAGCTCTCGAATGGCACGGTGCTCGGGTCAGCCGGATTCCACGCAGACACCAAGCAGTGTTTGGAAACACTGGAGCAGAGGGCACAGCTGTATTTCCATAAACACGAAAGGCAGATGAATGCCAAGGCGATGGCGCAGACGCTGAGCCATTTGTTGTACTCTAAACGGTTCTTCCCCTACATGATTAACACGGTTCTTGCTGGCGTGGACGCGAAGGGGAATGGCGTTTTGTACTCGTATGACCCGGTTGGATCGTTCGGTGAGGTCACGCAGTACTCCCATGGGTCGGCGTCGGCTTTGTTGAATCCGTTCCTCGATAACCAGATTGCTCGCGCCCACCAGGCCGGTGTCGACCACTCGGCCCTGCCGTCGCGTGAGCAGGCCATCAAGCTTGCGATTGATGCGTTTACCAGCGCCACGGAGCGCGATATCTACACTGGCGACTGGCTGGAGATTCTTGTTGTCGACAGCGAGGGTGTGCAGGAGATCAAGAGAGAGCTCAAGCACGACTGAGTTTGTTAGTTTCCTTTTCTATGGATGTTCTCCATTCTGCCTTCGTCTCTCTCAGACACAAGTCAAGCAACATCCTCTACCTCCCTTATGTTTACTTTCTTTTATATCTTGCAATAATACCACAAAGGTGACTTTTCCAACATTAAGCTACCAGCTTGCAAGCCTAGTCTATCAGCCAGACAGCACAGACGCATTTTTCCGTTGATATGCATTGTTTCGTAATATCTGGGAATTCCTAGCTAAAGAAAAGGGTGCAAATCCCTGAAAGAAAAATGTTCCTTAGAACTTGGTCTTCTTCTCGGCAGCCTTGGCCAGGTAGTCGGTGAACTCCTGGTAAGGATCCTTGGTGAAGACGGTCTCAGCCCAGAGGTCGGGGGTCAGGAACGAGTAAGTGTTGCCGATGGCGATGAAGGCAGCCTTGACGAAGTTACCGAGGGTCTTGGTAGAACCGCGCGAGGTGGTGTAGCAGTCAGAGATACCAGCAAGAGAGAGGATCTTCTTGGGGGTAGGAGCAGCAACAATACCGGTACCACGGGGGGCAGGCACGATGCGGCAGGTGACGGAACCGCACTTACCAGTGACCTTGGAAGGCACGGTGTGGGGCTCACCGAGCTTGGAGCCCCAGTAGCCGCGACGAACAGGGATAACCGAGAGCTTGGCAAGGATGATGGCACCGCGGATGGCGGAGGCAACCTCCTTGGCGCACTTGACACCAAGACCAACGTGGCCGTCAGAGTCACCGATGGCAACAAAGGCCTTGAAGCGAGTACGCTGACCGGCACGGGTCTGCTTCTGCACAGGAGTGATCTTCATGACCTCGTCCTTGAGCTTGGGAAGGAAGATGTCGACGATCTGGTACTCCTTGATGGGAAGCGAAAACAGATACACCTGCTCGATCGACTTGATCTTGCCGTCCCTGACAAGGCGGCCGAGCTTGGTCACGGGAACCCACGCCTGCTCGCCGTCGTCACGGCGCCCACGGCCACGTCCGCGACCTCCACGTCCGCGTCCGCGTCCACGGCCAAAGCCGCCACGTCCTCCGCGCTCGCCACGCTCTCCACGTTCACCACGTCCTCCACGACTATCGGCCGGTGCTGCGTCAGCCATTTGCTACACAACGTAAAAAGTATCTTAAGAATCACTTGGTTGATTAGTGAGTGTTGGTTGTGTGGTCAAACGCCAGGTACCACTTTCAAAAAAGGTAGCATTCTACAAACCGCATTGAGTTTTCACAACAAAGGGATCTCTCAGCTTGCTCCATTCGAATTCAAATTTGGTCAATTCAATGGATGCAGAGAGAGAGGGAGGAGAATGTGACAGCATTCGACCAACAACAACAAAATACTCTGGCCTCATCCATCGCCTCCTTCCGGATTGCTTTTTGAATATCGCATCCATCACAAATAAAACCCCTGTATCAATCAGCGAATCCATTGACACGGCTGTTTTACTCGTGTCCGCATCCATTCGAGAACATGATACAAGAAGCCCCCCACTCCATGCTCTTTATTACTCTGGTTCGCTAGTGTTTCTATTTTTCAGATACGCACATAGAATTCGATTTTGTTTACTTGTTATTATAAAACCCGAGATTGGGAAGAAAGAAGGAAACCAAACAACCTTTACAGAATACGCACACGCTGAAAAAGGCGAAGGAAGGATTGGTAAAAGAGCCTGTTCGTTCAAGAAAAAAACTGTGATTTACAGCCAATCACTACATCACATGCTATTGATGAACGCTACCAAATAGAAAGGCAAATCTCCAATCTCACACATTTCGAAGTTTTAATAGCTTCAGTCATGAAGGTAGTTGATATCAAAATATACACAAAAAACAAAGGAAGCTGAGCTACTACCAGAAAATAGCTAGTTATTGCTGACTTTTATGCATTATCTTATTTTTTTATTCCGCTAACTTTTGATGCAAAGATTTATTTCATCTTTTATAGAACATGCTTTTCTAATGAGTTGTTTGGATACGGAGAATATCTCTATAATAAATTGATTCAATAAATATATTTCCTCTTACCCCTCTATAATAAATTGCGGTACAATAGTTGCAACTATAGCAGAGCAAGGTTTAACAGGGGGTATTCTACGAGAGAAAGGTTCAGCAGGTGCCACTCTATCAATGTGAGGTTTAATAGTCGCTTCCATAACAAAGCACTTTGTAGTAGGCGCTACAAAAGCACGGTTAGGTTTACTAGCCTCTACTAGAGGTTTCTTTTTCTTTGAATTGCCTTTTAGAGATGAACAATTATTTTTTATTTTTTTAAATAGTTTTTTTGCGAAATGCATTGTTAATATCGTTGTGGAGTGTAGGATTGTTGTAGTATTGGATACAAAAATATTAATTAACAACTTAAAGAAAGGGAAAAAAAGTGCAAGAATGCAAAAAATTTATCTAAACTTTGGTGGAAGCAAGTATTGATTATCAAATTGTCTTTCATTTATACCAATAAAAATTGTTTGCATGTGTATTTTACTGTATTCACGTAAAATCCATATCTGGTTCTGGTTCTGGTTTCAATTTTTACAATGAATGAGATAAAATTTGCTACTTTAAAGCTTTTGAATATACGTCATGTGCTTTGCTTTAAATGGTTTCATGAAACGAACAATTTTGCTACATTGTCACACTTTTTTTTACAAGACTGGCTGTGGTATAATATAAGAGATATATTGGGGTAACTGGAAAATGTCTAAAGGAAGCCAACCCGGATTCCACATTGGATCCTGGGGGGATGGGCTATATATATCCAACAACACTATGTTGATTTAATCCTATGACACTGGCATTATAAAATTTTATTATTAACAACAAGAGGTGTAATCTCACTGACATTCAGATGTGTTGATATGGTGTAATTTAGGCAACAAAAACTGCATTTTTTGAATTGCTGTTTGCATTTGTGAAATAGTTGCAGAAATAGATTAACTACGCAACAATTCATGAGTAGTGCTTAGCTTTGTGATATACCTATATTAAACTCATTTGGCAGCAGTATATTTAACATTTAATTATTTGATTTTCTGGAGTATCAAAAGCAAAGCAAAATATAATCTTTCTTTGTATTTCTTACATGAGAACAGAAAAATTAAACTACAAAATATTGAAAGAATTAAACGTCTTGCCAGTGTTCAGATGTAAAAGAATCAATGGGTGTAGCCACCATGCGAGAAAATAAAAAGGGTCCAGTAATTTACTTTTTACCACTGGCTGGCTTTTTCGCAGTGCCCTTTTTACGGGAAGGCAACACGATTCCACCATCAATAAAGAAAGGCCCGGGCATAGTTATATGTTAATGTTCTTGGAGTTTACTTGTAATTTGCAAAAGAAAAAGAATTAATTAAAGCTTTGTTGTGTTGCTTTAGAATATATAATATTACAAGGGTTTGTCGCTGTACTGAATTTGCTTAATAGAATATAGAGTGTATGAGATGGTATTGAAATATTCAAAGAGTCAAGATAAAAACGTGGTGATGAAACATTCCTCTCAACTGTAGGCAAAAAATGTTGGGGTTTTATAATCAATCGACCACAATATGTTAATACCACAGAAAAAGATTTAATAGACAGTCTTCTACCATACACGCGGGGTGTCATGTTGAACTTTCCAATATCCATTATCTTATGTTGGTGTCATTATGTCTGGTTTTGAGAATTAAAATGATGGCTTATAAAGAATATAAAAACAGAGGTGTCACATTATCTTTAAATTTTATAAAGTAGTGGTTTGTGTGTTTAAATTAGATATGACACATAAACTGATATTTCGTGGATAAATCGGAAATCTAATGTCAGCTGTTTTAAAAAGGAGCTGCTAATTTTGCTGCTGCTTCTGCCTTCACATTATGAAATAGAATGGTGGCGGTCAATGTCTGGGTCTATAGAGCTTGTTCAACATACACAATGCAAGTTGATTTTCTCTAGACGACTTTTGCATTTAATTAGCGGAATGGGTTGATTTTTTCATCAACAAATCTCTTCTTATTCTTTAACCGCGCGTGGAAAAAATGGTTTATTTTTCCTTTCTCCTGTTCACGTAAAATTCAAAATTTGTACTATTCTTGTTTCCACTCTTTCTTTCTTCTTTGCATTTTGGGTGACGGCTGCTAATTCCAATGTGCCAGAGTGAATAATGGCTAATCTTTTCAGCTACGACTTTCGGTACGATGACAATGAACACGAGACAGAGACCTCGGAAGCACAAAAAGAGGTCGAGGACAGAATAGGGCGTGTATACATGCGACTTGTTGATCCGCAGACTCTGCCGCTTGGTGGAGAGATTGATGACACCAAGCACCGTCTGCTACGCGCCAAGCACGAGCAGCTCATTAACGACTCGATCCACGGGCTATCAAGCGTATTCACCGTGCTTGATTCGTCGCAACCGTGGATTCCGTTCTGGTGTTTGAATTCTTTGGATGTCATGGGTAGCGATATTGACGACAGGTTGCGCAGACATACGATGGATACGTTGCGTAGGATGCACTGTCCGAGCGGAGGGTTTCGGAGCGATCCCTGGCAGCTGCCGCATCTTGCTAGCTCTTACGCTGCGGTTATGGCGCTTGTGGTGGTGGGAGGCGAGGATGCGTACAGCGTGGTTGACAGACACGCGATGTATCGGTGGCTGATGGAGATGAAGCAGCAGGACGGTTCATTTGCGGTGCATACCGGTGGTGAGATCGATGTTCGCGGCATCTACTGCGCCCTGGTTATTGCGTCAATGTTGAACATAATGACATGTGAGCTGGTGAGCGGATGTGCCGAATTCATTGCGCGCTGCCAGACGTTTGAGGGCGGAATTGGGCCCTATCCAGGCGTTGAGGCGCACGGCGGATACACGCTGTGTGGACTGGCAGCTCTTGAGATCTTGGGCATCACCGATGTGCTTGACCTTGGCCGCCTGGCAAAATGGATGTGTGTGCGACAGATGCCGTTTGAGGGAGGATTCAATGGCCGGACAAACAAGCTTGTTGACGGATGCTACTCCTACTGGGTTGGTGGTGCCTTTCCGTTGCTTCAAAAGGCACTGCGACGGACGGCAAATGACGATTATCTCTATGAACGGCCAGCGCTGCAGCGGTATATTCTTGCTTGCTGTCAGGACACACGGCTGGGAGGACTGCGTGACAAGCCTGGAAAGCATCCGGACCTCTACCATACCATGTACTGTCTCATTGGACTTTCGCTTTCGCAGCACTACGTGGGGGTTGATCCGGCCCAGGAGATTGCGGACAAGTCGTCTGTCTTTAGCGTTCCGGCTCGAATGATGCAATGGGGAGCTGTGCCTGCCAGAGCCAAGATTATTGGTGCGCGGATCAACATCCTTCGTCCCGTGCACCCGGTCTATGGAATATCGTTTGGTCCGTTAGCACAAGGCATAAAATACTTTTACTCGTTGCCTCCGTTGGCTGAGTCGTTTGTGTAATTCTTGCTTATTTCCCTTCTTATATTTCTCATTATAATAGTGTTATATTTACTGCAACCAAATAAAGCAAACCGTAGTTCTCATTGAGGATATCTCTCTATAAGAACTTCAATTTAATTTACAGAGGTTGTGGTGGCAACGCTGGTGGCGGTGGTGGTCGCGGCGGTAGTTCTATCGAAGCCTGTGTCTGGTCTGGTAACGAAGGAGGCGGCGGAGGCAGCATCTGCGACGGTGTCGGCAACACATTTGACGCTGGTGGTGGCGGTGCGCGCATGGGTGGAAGGGGCAGCGCCTTTGTTGGCGGCAATGGTGGAGCTGGTGAAGCTGGAGTTGGCGCTGGTGGAACGAACGTGGAATCTGCGGTGGTTGCAGCGTTAGACGCAGCGTTAGACGCAGCAGAATTTGCCGAGAGTCTAATAGTCATCGAGTGGATTCTGGTGTCAGCGCCGTCCAAGGTAGCTGTCGACCCTCGCGAATACGCATCGACAATACTGCTGGTCGAGCCGGTTTCATGTTCCAGCCGCCTAAACACGGTAGCTTTCTGTGGCGGTGGCGTGGTGATCTGCTCAGCACGACGCGGACTGGCCTGTGCGCTTCCAAGATACACGATGTCTGGCTCGTCAAGATCATCATCGTTGCCTTCTTCCTTTGCTTCGTTGTTGTGGTTGCCAAGCAGGGTGTCTGTTGGCTCGTCTGGGTGAATAAGCACCTTGGCCAGCTGTGCCACAAGGTTGTCCAGATTAGCACTGGTTGGCTTCCAGTTTGCCTTCCTCTGACCCTCGCCCTCGCCCTGGTTCTGGCTCTGGTTTTGGTCTACACTTTGGTCCCGGCTCTGGTTTTCATTCTGATTCCGGTTCCCATTCTGCTCACCGGCATCAGAGCCATCGTCGCTGTCGTTATCAATAAAGTCGTCATCAGTGTCCTCGGCAAGCAGCTTGCGCTTAGCATCTTCTTTCCTCATAAAGTTTACGATTGCCGAGCGTCTGACTGTCCGGCTAGCCGTTGGGATGTCCTCGACTTCTCTTGAGTCTGCAAAGTTCCCAGAAATAGGGCTGTCTGGCTGGCTTGGCACATTGGCTATTCTGAATTGGCTGTCCCTTATCTGTCCAGGATAGTCAAACGACTCCGTCGACATGTTCAAAGGAGGCGGATGGCTGAATCTATAGCTGCTCCTGTTGCTAACATTGTTGTTGTTATTTTTGTTGACAAACTGGCTCTGCTGTTCTTCTTCATGGAACGATTCTAGCATTCCAACAACAAGATCATCAATCGACGCGTCTGCTGAATGCATACCGCTCTGTGGATCGCCGTTATTGCCGTATACTTGGTTTTGGCCAGACGTTGTTGTGTTGGTCAAGCCATTGGTTTCAGACTGGTGTGGCATTGTAAGCTGGCCAGCGGGAGCTACCATTGGCAGCTGGGGTAGTATCATGCTGTTGTACGACTGGTACGGCTGGTGTGGTGCATTCGGTGCAGCTGAAGCATTTCCATTGTATTGCATGTTGTGTGCTTGTTCTCCACGGTTGGATGCTTCGTTTGGTCTGACCATGACCGTTTGGAACGAGTGCACCCGACTATCATCGCTGTACTCGTAATCGCTTTCAGGGCCAGCATGGCGGCTATTCCGATTAGGCTGGTGATCCAAGTGATTAGGCATCCTCATTGGCATAGCCGGCGGGAGAGGGACTGGAATATTGGGCAGCGGGGTAGCTGGTGCCGGAGAATGCATCGGTTGAGGCATCTGTGGGTATGGGCCCACATCTTGGCTCGGACGCGGTGGCTGCTGGTGAGGGTACATATTGAGGCTCTGGTCGATGCTTGGCCGTCCATAAGGGTTGTATGTCTGCGAAGCAAGCGTGGGACTAAGTGCCGCCTGCTCCTGAGCATGGGCTGCATCGGCGGTAGTAGCGTACTGCTGTTGCTCTGGTGTAAATGCCTCCGCCACAGTGCCAACTATATTGACCTCTGTTGCAAAAATACGAGAATCGCCACGATGTCCAAGCACAACCATAATCTTCTTACGGGTAATGTAGGCGCTGTAGCCGATAGTCAGAAAAGCAGCAGCCAGTGTTGTTAGATACACTGCAACCTTCGCGCCTGCCGACGGTGTTGAGAATGACAACGATATCGCTGCAAATATCATGGGGAGAAAGGCTAACACCGAAAGACCTAGGAAATAATAGATGTGCTTTCGGACCCGCGGATCCGAGAGATGTGATTTGATGTCTATTTTTTTGTCCTTGGTTTTGGGTGCCTCGAGGACACCGAGAACGGGGGCTTGTGACGGTTCTGCCATTTGAACGTAATGGCCTTTCCTTTGTTTGTTTGCTTGCTTTCTTTCTTATCTTATTATTCTTATTGCGAAAGATATGGTATAATTAATGCAACAAAGGCGGGGGAATTTGAATAGATGTTGACCCAAAGATTAGATACGCATATAATATATACACTAGTATAGTTGCGAGAGAATAAATATACAAATGCAAAAACAGAAAATGTCAACCAAGACAATCAGCGCGTGTGTGTTTTTTTGCCAGCAAAAAAGTGTCTCTTGCTTGATAGTCGTGGTAATTAAAATATTGAAGTTATGCAGAGAACAGTAATATATGAAAAGGCGAGAGGTTAGGTTAAGAGAGAAAGTAATAATGGAAAAGGAGAAAAAAATCACACGGACATACAAGACGAAATGCTTTTTTCCCTCCTCTACTTTTCTTTTGCTATCACATTTCCACACTACAACATTTTGGTAAGAGAAAAAAGACAAGGAGGTTTACAACAAAAAGACAAAATGCTTTCCTTTTGGCCACGCTTGCTTTTTTCTGCAATTTCTTTATACATAAAACAAAAAAATTATTGTTAAAGCCTGGTTCGTGGCACTTGTTTCTTTAAAGTCTTAGAAAGATAATGCATTGTACAACGCTCACGCTAACACATTGTAGATTTCATTACATTACCGCTCCCCACGTGTAAGTGTAGGTAATCTTTCTTGTACTGGTAGATGAATGAGGAATTCATAAGCTTGCATACATTATTATAATAAAAGACCCGATATCCTCTGCTCGTACAATTATTTAAATGTAAAAAGGCCTTTGAATCTTTTATTTTTATATTACACTTTACATTTTACTTTCTTTTTTTAACTTTCTTATTCTTTCTGTATTGGAAAAAATAGTAGTATGCAAACTTTATACAATTTTCGATCCCACGTAACCACAATGGACAGGGAGAAAAATAAAAGAAAGCCCCTCTAACCTACTTACTCATCTACCTGGCAAACAGCAGTAAAATTGCATCCAACATGAGCAGCCAGCTTTTCGCGCAACACACGTATCGGACATATATCGCTAACGCAGTCAGCCAGGCTTATCACCTGCTCGTTGAGCAAAAGTCTGAAAAAGCCAGTCTTGCGCCCAACGCGGTAAAGCTCAATAGCTAGATTTGTAGAGAATGGCGCCAAGAAGGTTGTTTTGAACCCCCTGTCCTTTGCGTCGGCCAGTGTCATATTGCCAACAATAGGAGAGCTGTTCTTGCCCAGCCTGGTCTCCAACTTGAGAAGCGAGCTGACAAACATCATTGTTTCTGCATGGGCAAATCGGAAGGTCGATACTGCCGCTGCAGGGCTATCCAGGGCGCGGTCAATGTCTGCCAGGATCTCAGTAAACATAGCACATGCCATTTTCTTGTTAACATCGCTTCCGTAGGGGCCATACACGCGACTGTACTCGATGTCCCTGCGCAGCTCAAGGTACTCGGCCATCACCGGATCGAGCAGCGAGCACCAGCGGTAGGCGTTGTTGTACAGCGACAAGTCGTAGCCACACAGTCTGTAAATTGTGTCGACGTCGTACATCAGCCTCACGGCCTTGGCCGACCCAAGTCTAAGGTTGATTGCCCATAGTATGGTTTGGCCGTTCAGGGAGTCAAACTTGAGGGTCTCCAGGGCAATTTCGTATTCCCTGAGTCTGGCCGAGTCCCTTATCCACGCAGGACAAATATGGTGCATCGCCAAGGTAGTGTCGTTTTCCTGGGGAACGGCGACGACTTGCTGAAGATTGGGGATGTCTTCGCTTAGAACGTCTCTGAATGTCTGGGCAGAAACACGGGTGCGTTGTCTGTCAGAACTGACAAACCTAACGGACTCTGGAATTAGCGCTGCCTTGTCAAAGATATCGTGGTACCTGGTTTTTGCGCGTTCTGCAATTCCGGCTATTTCCCGCTCCCCGGATCTTGATAAAAGACCGGCGTTTCTGGAATCAATCAGGTCATACAGAATCCAGCTGGCAGGTATTATCGGCCTGAGCATCTCGTACACATGCTTTATGTCCTCCATTTCGCCGTGCGTCGGGTACCGTGCGCCGTGTCTTGTCAGCTGCTGAACCTGCAAGAGCTCAAAGCCGCCTGGCGGCGTATCTGCAACAAGCTCTTGATTAACCGCGTATGGGGTCTTTGTGCTTAGCGCCAAATGTTGCTTTCTGTTGCTAACAGGGACGGTGGTAAGGAGGTGTCTGCCAGAGATAACATATACGCAGTATGCGGTCATTGCCAGAAAAGACAGAACTGCTGCGTAGTACTGGCGCCGACGAACGAGGTGCTGTCTCTCCGGAATAGCATCCCCAGCAGACTGGAGCTGCTTTTCAGACAAATAGTCGGCAGACATGCAAACGTATCTAAAGTGTTTAATACACCAAAAAAGCCACTAAAGGGTAAAAATTTTAATATGATAATGGAAGAATAGTGCAAAAATACTGGGACTCGTGTAGTGCCAATCTTTAATGAAGAAATGAAAGTGGAAAACGAAAGGCTGATGACAAAAAATATCGAGAGGGGAATACTAATGAGAAATTAAAGTGCCCCTGTCCCATCCAGTCAAAAAGAGATATGTTTATGAACATGAAGTCAAACTCCTACTCCATTGCGTGCAAAGAAAGAAAGGGAAAAAAGTTTTCGAAGGTGGGGAATAATCGATAGATGAAGAAATAAAGAAATAGAGAAAGAGACTACTGTGGATACAAAGGAAAATTCAGACCACAGAGTAGCCGCCACGACGCCGACCACCGACAGTGTCCCAGATGTGGCGAGCAAAGTCAGAAACCAAGTACGGAAACTCGCGCCAGAAGCCAAGATTTGGAACCAGATCCAGGCCTCTTGCACGCACCACAAGGAAGCGGTACATGACACCGACAACGAGGTACAACATAAACACGGCCACAAATATGGACATTAACGACGAGAAAAGGCCACCGCTGCCAGTAGTGCTCTTGTCACCGTCGTCAGGCTTCTTGTCTCCGCCATTGCCGCCGTCACCACCAGAAGTATCGTCGAGTGCGCACGCGGCAGGGACAGTCCATTCAAGCGATAGAATGCCGTCCTTGAACTCAAGCACCTTGGGCAAATCGGTGTTCTTTGCGCTCTTGCTGCACACAAACTTGATGTCGGTAGACCACGTAGACTGATCGGCCTGACGGGAGCCGGCCATCTTCCAGTGGAACTCGGCGGGCGGCTGGTTTCCAGAGGTGCGTGCCTCAACGGCAGGATAATCAGAGCTCTTTTCGCCAGCAACGGAACCAACCTCAGTCAGGCGTGGGCCCTGGCCTTCCTTGTAATTGGTAACCGACCGACACACCCAGGCGTTCTCGGGACACCGATCAATTTTGGGCACCGTGTCGGGCTCGGACGTAAGCGGCGCGCATGGGTTGATGGTGTACTTGGTACCTGTTGTTGTGGGCGGTGTCGTTGCATTTGTCTCCAGCATTATCTGATTCGCAAGTGAGCTCAAGTCGTAGTCGTGGCCGGCTATTTGTAGCTTTTTGCAGTCGAACGAAGCTGTCGTCGCTGTGCTGGCTGCGAGGCCAAGCAATGTGGAAAGAAGAAAGACAAGACTTTGCGATTTGCGCATGGCTAAGACGACGGCTGCTGCTCCTCCCCCAAGAAAAAAAAAAAATAAACGTCTAAAGATGACAACCGCAGAGATGGGAGAAAAAAGAAATACCGAATTGAAATAGCAATAAAGGAAAATGAAATCTGAAGCGAAGCAGAAAGAGAAGAGGCGTTTTGCTGAGAAAAATTAAGAAAATAGCTCATGGGCTAAAGTGCATGCTGGGAGACACTAGCATATTAAACAGCGACAAGCTTTGCAAGCAACACGCGCTTGGCGCTCCCTCTTCCGCTTCATCTATTTCTTTAATTCTGTTGTTCATTTCTAGAAATCCCTATTGCTCTAACTGCTATTTCCCCTTTCTTTCCTTTTCTTATAACCGTAGCATTTCCATAAACGCATTGTAGACAGACGGATTCGCCAAGCTTTCTGCTGTCTGTGTCGCTGTTGACGATGACCAAAAAGCCAGTACCCGTTGCATCGCTTTCGCAGCCCAGCGGCTCGCCTAGTCTGTCTTACGAAGAGAGCCTCGAGGAATCGCTGGCTGATTCAGCAGGCAATTCAACACTGCAGCATCACAACAACGACCTTGGCAGCTCCAGGTCGCATAAAACGTCCAGCTTTGAGACAGACCTGTCTGCCCCTCGTCGCTCTCGACATGTGGACCGAACAAAAGGTAACCAACAACGCATTCCAATGTGTTTTTGAAGAGCGGGCAAAGTCTGCTCTTGTTATTGCTTCTGCCTTTTATTAAGAAACCACACTGACTGACAGAAAAACGCTGCTCTGTTTGCTTGGCGAGTGTGTAGCATATAAGAGCGATCCAAAGTACCACAAATACGTGCAGCTTGTCGAGCGCAATCTGCAGTCGTTTGACTACGTCAGCGAATGGGCGGATGTGACGGCGTTTCTGACAAAGCTCGGTCGTGCGTTCGAGATATACGCAAAGTTTGCTGTGGTCCCACATAAGGAGACGGTGGCAAAGCGGCTTGCACAGTGTCTCAATCCAGCGCTTCCGACGGGCGTACACCAGAAGGCGCTGGGCATCTATGAGCAAATATTCCGACAGATCGGTCCTGATCAGCTGGTTGCTGACCTTCCACTATACGCCTACGGACTATTCCCGTTTATGCGTAACGCGTCGCTGACAACAAAACCGCAGCTGGTGGGCATTCTTGACGAGTTCTTTGTGCCGCTTGGATCCAGTCTTCGCGCATGCATGAAGAGCTTCGTGGCCGGCGTTCTGCCTGGCCTGGAAGAGGGTTCTGCCGACGTCTCCACCCACGTAGTGAAGCTCCTGGATGCGCTCAGAGACACAGTTGACGCCGCCTTCTTCTTCCAAACCGTCTTCTTGATAATGATCACAAACGCCGAGCAGCGCGAATCGGCGCTAAAGTACTTGGCCCAACGCCTTCCTGTGTTTACGCAGCGCGAGGATGTTGTGCAAGTATGCGGATCTGATCCAGCGTTAATGGTGCGTGCGCTGGCATCTACGCTGACTGACTCCAAGACACTGGTTCTGCGCGCTGGACTCGATCTGCTGATGACACGGTTTCCGCTCCGCACCAACACATTTTCCGACAAAGATTTGCTTCTATTGATGCGCCACGCTGCCGAGGTTGTTCTGAAGAAAGATATGTCACTAAACCGCAGGCTTTACACCTGGCTTCTGGGGCCAGGGGAATCAGAAGACGAGCAAGCAGTCTACTTCCGCAAGTATGCGCAGCAACATTTGGCGCTGGCACTCCTGGGCTCCTTTGCAGCCACGGGCTCGGCCAAGGATCCAGATCTCCAGCAACACACTGTCCTGCGTGTCCTTATCGGCTTGCTTGACAAGCCTGTCATCTCCCAACCTATCCTCGATTTCCTCTTTGTCCCGCTTCTTCGACTGCTCATTGCCGAACGTGACTCGCGTCCCGAGCGTGTTCTGTCTGTCAAGCTAGCAAGCATTTCGCGCATGTTTGTGGAAATGCTGGATCCGATTTTTGCATGGTCCAGCGTCATCAACCAGCTTACAGACGCTGCTGTTGCCGCTGATGATGACTATGCGGATTCTCTTGATATTGACAGGCTCACACAGGCCTTGCGCTTGGTTCTCTTTTTTGTCCAAACATTTGAACTTGATGACGATGCGACACTCCAAGTCCACGTACCCATGGCCATGCTTGCAATATTGGCTACGCTTGATCATGTGCTTCTCAACCACTACAAGCAGCACGATTTGGTCCAATTAAGCTGCTGCTTTACACGCATAGCCATTGAACTTTTCACCCGTATCCCTAAATCGGTTTATATCGAGGAACTCAGCGATCTGTCGTCCACAACTACAGACGAGGCGCCGGCCATGGAGCTACTCTTTGCCATCACGCGCTCGTTCTACAACATGCACCGCGCAAAAGGCGAAGACAACAATAGCTCGCATGCTACTATGGATGATGCGGTTGGAAAAAACGGCGTTTCGGAGATCGAGAAGAATGCTGCGCAGATTGTTCGGGGCGCCGGGCTTTTGTATGCAATTAGTCGACTTGGCAAGAACATTGCCGCCCACATTGGCGTTCATATAATCTGTGGTCCAACGTCTAAGAACCATCGCAGCCAGCGACTAGAGTCCGCCGCTCTTGAAGATATATGCCATATAATGAGGACCGTATCTTTATACGCCACCGATCTATTGCGTTCTCCGAGCCTGATTGCATGTGCGTCTCCGTTACCCAACGCCATCGATGATATTCAAGACTATAGTGATTTAGATTCTGCTGTGGCACTTGTCAGGAACAACGGATCCCAGGATCTATGGGTACCTGTGTTTATTGCACTAGTGTCTTGTACCACTGACTTTGCATCCATTAGTGTTGCCCTAAGCACATTGCTTGCCTTTGTTGAGCGCGGGCTGCTGCCAAAGAGCACTCTTATTGACGATGACAACTTGACAAAGTTTGTCGAAAGACTCTGGACATCCCTGTCATCTGAGAACTTGCACAACCACTTCCAGACGTCCTTGCTTCTCTATCAGCTGCGCAACAAGATTGATGCTCCTAGGGTTGAGAGACATCTAGCAGGAAAGCTTGCGTGTAGTCGATATGCACAGGTTGAGGCATATAGTGGGTACGCTAAAGAGCTGGCACGTTACTCTGTGTTTTGGCGCAATCTTCGGATTATCCAGCGTGATGCTACTCATTGGGGAAATGATGCAGCCAGTCGTGATACGTTGGCTTTCTCTCGATTGCTTCTACTGGTGCTCGACTACGCAGCGCCCCTGGACTCGGCCTCAGTGACAAACACTCAGCACTCTATTGATCTACCATCGTCGTCGTCGTCGGCACTTTCGTGCCATATGGAGTCGCGGGCGTGGATCGATTCGTCGGTTGACGAATGGGAGCACATAATAGAAACACTTACGACTCTATTATTACTTAGTGTGCGTACATACAAGCGTGAGTACCAGATAACACTAGCCACTGGATACACTTCCCAGCGCAAGGAGTATGTAGCGGATTTTGATTACAGCCGCATCAACTACTATATGGATGCGATTCAGCGGTACTTGGCGTGCGCTGGCGATAATGTAATTGGACTGATGGTTTCTGCTATTCCTAGAAGTGCGGCAATAATGGAGACGATGACTGTTGAATCACCATCTGCTTCTTCTATACACAAAGGTGGTGGTTATGGAAGTTGGCTGCAAACACTGCTGCTGATTGTCATGGAGTTTGCATTGACTGACGCACCGGCAAGTAGCGGCGCCCTTTTGCCTGCGGTTGCTCAAGCTGTCGAACAGACCAGGACAAAGGCAGCTGAGCTTGCATCCTACCTTGTTTCATCCAATCCATCCGTTGTTTGGCCAGCTGCATATATTGCTGACATCCAGGAGCGTGTGATAGCGTCGTTGCTATACAGCGTTCTGTACAACAAGCCATCTGTGCAGCCGCCTCTCCTCGATCTATTTACTCAGCTTGTCAAGGTATCTGTACATAATGATGGCGGTCTGACAACAATGGCAGCAAAATCGGAGTATGCCAAAGAGACAAAACGGGCTGCTGGAATAAGCAGTATTCCAACACTGCCTATATTCTCGCGGTTGATACTAGCGGCCTTTACAATGCAAATAGACATGGTTGCGCTAAGCAAATGGGTGAGGACGGTAACTGTGTGTCTGCCATTTATCCAGGACCACATATCTGCTACGCCGATAGGTAGCAGCGAGGACCGCGATTTGATGCAATTGCTTGTGCTTCCATGTGTGCATATGATGCGTCTACTGCTGTCGCAGTGCTCTGAATATTTTGCATGGTCAAATGAAGCAAACTTAACACAGAACAATAATCATCGTGCTAGACAACAGCTTCGAAAGAAACTGCTTCCATTGTTTGCGATCCCCGCAAATGGTGTTCATTCGCATGAACCTAGTGACCGTGAAGAAAAACAGAGGGGAACGATGACTATTAATGTTCTCACTGTCCTGCTTGATACGTTTGACCTATTCCTATCCCTGTGCTTGAAAAACATGGACAAGGTTCCGCCGTCTGCTGCTGCTGCCGCTTCCACTGGTTTGCAGAGACCGAGTTCGCGTTCTAGTGATGCGAGTAGCACGGCAGGTTCGTCAAATGCTTTTGCGTCTGCCAGTGCATTGGCGTCGATTCCCATATTGGGATTTGTAGCGGGAATGTTTGGTCAGGACGATATTGTTGATGCCACGGTAGCAGCTGGAGATGCTAGTGGTGGATTGCAGTCGACCGTAGGTGCTACTGCTTCTAAAGAAGAATCAGGCGGTCACTTATTGGGGGATGCGGCCGAATTCAATCTTGTGTCAATACTGGCTGTTCTTCGCGATGTTTGGGATGCGTTTGATTCGAAGAACACGCTTCGGTCTTCTTCCTCTTTACGGAAACCACAACTCCGTTCATCTTCTAGCTCTTTGCAGACCGATGGTGCACAGAGCGATCTAGCTGCTCTTCTTGGCGAATTTGGTGTTTCGGAGCCACGCACAAACGATGATATGAGCACCAATGGCAGCAGCCATACTAGACAGACAGTGCATTCGCATATTTCGCGGATCCTGGGCCATGCAGTTTCTGTGCAGCAGGCCGATGTTACAGAGGCAATAGCTGCATTGTGGATATGCGATAACCCGCACTGGATAACAGATCTGGAATCAGGACCCCGATCCGGGGTTGGGCATGCTGGCAGAAGAAGGCGTTCTTCGGCATCATCGGTGCAAAGCTCTATTATGTCGCCTGCAGGCTCGCGTGACTTTAAGTCACCATTTGCTGCAGAACCCAGTGGCGATAAGGACGTGGAGTGGGATTGGCGCGCGGTTGAGCTACTGGAAAAGGTTCCTGGTCGCTCATCAATTGGCATTCTTACTACGCTACTCAACAGCCTGCACATTCGCTCGGTGAATCCAGAAGCCGGTATCAATCCATCGGCATCGTCGGCAATGTCGAGCAGCTCAGCGCCCCTGCCACCGCCACCGTCCTCCAGCGCCGACCCTTCGAGTGGCGATGCACGCACAGCGAGTCTGGCACTACTGGATGACGTTGCACTTACTCGGTTTGTTGAGCTGTACTCCCGCCACCGCCTCACTGCACGGTCCAGCACCTCGCTTATTCCGCACATTATGTCGATGCTGAAGGAGTACAACAACAATGCGCAGCAGAATAAGCTTGTGCTTCCATTCCTTCTGCGCATGTTTACCGAGTTATGTGAGCGCGTGGCGAGCAACTCGCAGACACAGGATCCTGCGCACAGAGTGTACTCGCATGAGCTGTGCAATCTGTTTGCACGCATGGTTGACAACTGCATCCTAATAGCCGGCCGTTCATTTGACCAATCGACTTGGCTGCGTAGGCAGAACTACTCGGATGTGTCTGGAGCAAACGGCGGGCTGGTTATTCGCTCGGATGCGTCGTTGATGGGCAGAGGCGATGATGCGGGTCGGTTAGAAGAGACGGTGAAGGTTCTTTCGGAAGACGACATTATTGACCAAATACTGTCGTATATTGGAAGCTGTGTAGTTCCACAGTTCTCTCTTCTCATTCCCGACTATGAGCGACAGGTCGGGATCTCGGCCAACCTAATGCACTATGCAGTTTTGCCTGCACTCAAATCGCACATGTCAGGCGGGTACAGTGGACCTGCCCAGGCATCCATGTCCCGGTCGCAGCATTTCGCGCTTGTTCTTCACTGTCTTGATGCACTTAGCCAGCAAGCGTCGCTAATGAAGGTGTGGAAGCGCGAGGTATGGGAGTTTTTCAACGATTTGAAGTTCTTCCCGAGTTCCAGATCCGAGCACACCACCATGTCGCCTGAGCTTGCCCCTTACTGGAAACAACTCATCCGTACACTGCTGGCTAGCGAGAAGGAAAAGTTTGCCGAAGTTCTTGGCAAGATATCGTCGTCGTCATCTGGGCCTGCATTGTTTGCAAACCGCGAGTACGAAGCCATGGTACGTGCGATAGCAATACGGCGGCTGAGCTTTGTTATCTGGGCTGGCATGACAAACCAGTATCTCTCGTCTCTGCCACAGATCCAGGAACGACTGGTTGATATACTGAAGAACGGTCCGCATCCAGCGGTCCAGATTGAAGTGTTTACATGCTTGCGCGTACTGTTGTGCCGGTTATCCACACACCACATGTCGAACTTTTGGCCAATGCTGCTGACTGAACTGATGCGTCTGTGTATGTTCCAGCTCAACAGAGAGGACAGGGAGAACGTTGAGCAGGCAAACTTGTTTTTGGCTGCCTGTAAGTTTATTGATCTTTTGCTTATCCTTGGGACCGACGATTTCCTTGTCCATCAGTGGATTTTTATTACCGACACTATTGACGCCCTGTATGCGTCGCGCAGCACGTCGACTGCTCTGCTGGACCAGCTTAGTTCACGTCTCTTGTCAATGCCGCACTTTTCTTCGACCCATACAGCATCGAAACATGGGAGCCGTAGTGGGCCGAAGGGTCAACGCCAGTATCGCAACAACTCAATCACTAGGAGGAGTACCAATGGCGACAGTTATCCGAAAGAGCTATGGAGCGACAACGACGACCCGACAAATCTTGTATACCGACAGACCGTGTCAGCTAGGGGCCTTGCGATTTCTCAGCGCATGGGTTTGGATAGCGATGACTTGCACATCCTTGGCGGCCATCCGCTGAAACGCCCAATCCTCAGGGTGCGTTCAGTCGCCTCTATCAAAGACCTTGATGTCTTTGTTCATAATGCATCGGTCCAGGCTTACCAGGCAGCGTACACGATGGCTGAGCCTGACACCGAGTTCATCGAGGCCATATTGCTCAGCGACCTCATGTATTTTGACTTTGGAAGCGGTCCCGATGTGTCTGCGAACAATAGTGCTTCCACTGCTACTCCTGCTGTCTCTGCTGGTCTTGTCAGTGACTTTGAACTCTGAGACCACAATAATTAGGGCGTGTGATGTGTATTTTGAAGAGAAAAAACTCCGAAATAATCACGTTATTATATATGAATGGCTATCTTGCTAGAAATAATATCAGTCAATTCCTGTAGTAATGGAGGTTGATCATTTTCTTTTTCCCTTTTCTTTACTTAAGACACCAAAGAACAATACCAGAGCAGCAGCAGCAAAGGGGTGAAAGCCCATGGGCATATGTCCATACAGCAAATATGCCGCCAGCAGCTAGCTAGTTTGAACATCCAGATACATCAGAAATCCTTTTTTGGAACTAGATACTGTCAGTAGAATCTAATTGATGGGCCAGCCATCAGAGTTAATGAATCAATAGCATTTCATATATCAGAATCAATTTCCTGTTTATATCGATAAATTAAAAATTTTAATATCACGCTGCAGTCAAAAGATTTATCAACTAATTTTTTATGCTACACACATGAACATTCAGATATGATTAGCAATTCATGTAATATATATTTTTAAAAATCCCCAGTACGATGTTTAGTTTTCAGCGGTTCAAAACTTATGCCCACTGGCTTTTTTTTGTCGTTTATTCAGCTGCAACTGCGTCAAAATACACATATTTTCTACACTTTATTATATGTATGTCTCTTCAATCTCCCTTTCAATGCTTGCCGCTTCACATTGCTGAGACAATAGCTACCTATTATGTCTTTCCGTATGAGGGCAATGGGTTTGCAAAGCCGACAGCAAGAAGCAGAACGTGGGCTACGCTGTACAATGTTAGCCACTCCTGGCGAATGCTAGCTCTTCAATTCTTTCTTAACGAGGTTACTTTGAATATAGACCAGGAATATGGTCCAGGGTATCTCAAATACCACAACAAACCCAGTAATATCAATCTGGGGTTCCGACATCACAGCTATGTTAAAACCGTTGTAATTCAAATTACAAAGAAAACTGCATTAACAGAAGAAGAGCTTATAAACTCTTTTGCAGTCGCCTGGCCAGAAGACTGTGTGTTTCCTTTTGCGCGTTTTTTGAAAATAGACTCGAGTGGTTTGCTAATCCACAAATCCGACAATTATAAAGGCATTGAAAACAGTCTGTTTTCTATGCTGTATCAGCGCATTCGATTGTCAATGCCTAGAGTACAAGAAATTTCAACTATTGGTGATAACCGATGGAGAATAATTGAACTTCTAACAGTGTCATTTGGCAACACAAAATCACTTGCCATTAATACAAGCAAAATCCAGCTAACTAGCAATTTTCGTTTGCCTGCTACCAATATAGGACTATTAACGCGCTTGAATTGCGGCCCCAGTTGTAATGATGTTGCATTTTGCCAGGTAATAAGAAGATCCGCATTAACATTAGAGTCGTTGGAATTCTATGAATCTCCTTCACTAGATCTGACAGCATTTGTTCTTGCTGAAAAGAACAACCTAATTACATACCCTAGATTGCAAAAGCTTTGCGCTTTCGGTTTCAATATTCCAGATGCCAAAGATAAAATCAAAGTAGACCGGTCGTTTACCCCATTCCCAGTTTTAAGGCATCTTAGATGGTCAGCAGCATATGTATTTGAGGACGATACACTGTTTCGTGGAAACAATACCACTCTGGAGTATTTAGATATCAAGCTGGATGCTGAGCTTGCTTATCTTCTAGACCGGCACATGGTTTTTTTGGGCGGCAAGTACCCGCAACTCCGTCATGCTTCGCTTTGGAAGATAGGAAGTAGCGAATTATTTGGGCCAGAACGCGCTGTATTTGAAAAATTAGCAGTAAGTATTATAGGGCCAGCAACTAGATACTTTTCATGTAATACCAGCCGTCTAAGATATATTAACGACGCAATAGCAAAAACACCATATATGGAAGGCATTAAAGTGCTTAATCTATCTGGTTTTAAAGGAACGCTGCGCAATCTTTTAGATATTATACAACATTTGCCGAATATGACAAAACTCGAATGCTCCGTAGATAACGTAAATTATGACCCTGGTAATGAACAGTTTAGGAATTCTATCGACAACTATTGCAAAAAACTATATCCACTAAGCAAATCTCTGCGATGCTGGGAAGTTCAAATAAAATCCAGAGACAGTGCAAACTTTGTAGCACTTTCAGCGTTGGCGCTTGCTATCTTGTGTCCCAATTTTAAATGAGCGCATGTTTCGCCAGGGCATAGAAAAGAGTGTAGGCGCAGTATTAAGAATGTTGTTGAATGTGGATTATTTAATGATCACATTGACAGGATAAAGTACATTTTTTGAAGACAATGTCAAAAAGGTAGCAAAAATATCTGGACAGTTTTAGTCATGTATCCAAGAAAAGCATTAATTCAGAAAAGGGTTCATTATGTTTAGAGTGAAAATGTAATCTAAATTTCCTTTATGTTTGCTTTATTGCATATAGAATATGCTATTATGCTAGTAAATCCCTTTTATTATATGAATATATATATATATATATTGTCACATTTAGTTGATGTTTTAGTTTTGCCTACATGGTGATATTTGCTTTGGGTTTGCAAAATGTAAATAAGCGCACGGGATTAAAAGTCTAAACCCAAAACTATTAGTCTGTACCTGGTGAAGTATTCTTATTACACTTTTTATCCGTGCACTTTCTTACTAAAAGATTTAGCAAATCGTATGTTATGTTTCCGTTTTATTTCAATTTTCTATGCTGTCCGGTCTAAAAGATTTTAGCGTTTAAAAACTGTTTGCACATGGATTATGTCTGAAATGGCGTCGGATAAGTTTCAGAGGCCGCCACAACCAGCGGACAACAGTAGAAAGCGTGCTAGAGATGCGTTGAAAGGAAAGAACTGGGATGGTACGACGCTTGAGCAAAGACGTCGTGCGCGGCTTCAAAGGCTCGAGAGGGAGAACTACACTGCGATACCAGAGTTTGACAATCTTACAATAACTGTGGAAAGCGCAACTGAAGGATTAAGACGGCCTGGGAGACCGCGGTCTGTTCTTTCTCCAGCCAAACAAAACTCATCGGCCATAGTTATCGGGACCGGTGATGAGGGTCTGAAGCGTGCGAATCGCAGAGAAACCCAGCTGTTGGCGTCCAGAAAGAAAACGCTTGCTGATATTATAGATGAAGAAATGCAACAGGCGTCGGCTATGTGTGCTCTCAATGACTCAACCAGCACGAGCAAATCAGTGGAAACATCTAACGCGTATTATTATATGACATGCGTTGCAACACCAACCCAAGGCCAGTCTCCAAGATCCCCTGTGCGACATTTTTGCTCAATATGCGGCTACAAGGGACTCTATACGTGCATTGACTGTGGAATGCGATACTGTTCGCTTGCATGCAAGTCAACACATACCGATACAAGGTGTCTTAAACATGTAATATAGTTTAAAAGTAGGAAAGAAACTTTGCTTTCACCAAATATATCCTCAATTTGCTAAAAAAAAAAAAAAAAAAAAAAAGAATGGTTTTTATGTGGTTGAGCTTTTGCTTAGCGCCTGCTCTAGAGTTTCCATTTCGTTGCTTTGTTTGCAGAGACTGTAGAAATGGCTATCTTTCCGTTGCAGCAGTCGATTAGGAGTATCAAACTCTACAACCTCTCCTTTGTCGAGCACCAGAATACGGTCGTAGTCAATGATAGTTCGCAGTCTGTGCGCAATACATAGCAACGTCGAGCTGCTAAACTCGGGGCCACGGATAGCGCTTTGCATGCTTTGGTCAGTTGCAAAGTCTACCGATGCTGTTGCCTCGTCCAGCACAATCAACCTTGACTTGCGAACAAGCGCTCTAGCTAGCGCGACAAGTTGCCGTTGCCCAAGCGACAGATTCTGGCCATTGCTGGTGATCTCATCGTCCAATGATTCAAACACTGCAACGCTAGACCCCTGATTGTCCTGTTGCTTGAGAAGAAGCGTTCGCTGGAGTGCTGTAACAAGAATATGATCGGGATAGTCATTGAAAGGGTCAAGATTGAATCGGATTGTGCCATTGAAAAGCACTGGATCTTGCGGGATAATTGTTATGCTCTGCCGCAGCCTTTCCAGCCCTAACTCCAGTATGTTCACGCCATCCAGAACAATGTTTCCGCTTGTTGGTTCCACAAGTCTCAAAAGGATGCGCGATAACGTCGATTTTCCAGCACCGGTGCGCCCGACAATGCCAATTCGCTCTCCATGGTGGGCTTCAAACGTGATTCTGCGCAGCACTGAGGTGTTTGCAGAATAGCCAGCAGTCACACTGTTCAACAGCAGACTGCCAGAACTCGGCCATTCTGCTGGTAGCTGACTGTCTTTGACTGTTTTAGAAGCAGGCTCTTGCTCGATAGCAATGTACTGATTTACCCGCTCAACACAGTTTAACGAAAGCTCTAGATCGTTGTAGTTGGTGACAAGAGCCAGTGCATCGGACCAATAGCTAGCAGAGTATATGAGAATAAGTCCTGCTAAACCAACCCCTATTTTTCCAATCCCAAGAATCACAAACAATGCGGTGAAGAACGAAACAAGCGAGCTTGCAAATCCAAACCTTATACCAACCCATCTGCGTGTTGGGCGCAAAACAAAATCGGCACGAATGAACTCTGTGAGCCGCACTTTCATCTCGTCCATATACTCGCGTTGCATATTGAATGCGCGGATTGTAGAGCACCCAGGAATCATCTCACTATACAGGGATAGGATGGGTCCCATGCTAACCCCCTCAAGTCGTTTTGCCTCCCTCTGTGTGTGCATAAACCGCAGAGTGAAGTGAACATACGAAATCAGCACTAGAATACCGACGATGGCAAATGACGGGATGACAGACGAGATGGCAATAAGCGAAACAACAAGCGACAACAAGGAGCGCATAGAATTAAACATAATCTCCATGAGATCTTCGTCAATTACTTGCATATCTTTTGTGAACCTTGACATGATCCGACCGATTGGTGTTGTGTCAAGGACACGCGGTGTTGCGTGGACAATTGCAAGTAGAAGATTGTTGTGCAAGATGGTTGATGCTTTGATACCACATGCGTAGAAACAGAGAAGAGTCAAGGCGCTGATAAAAGCGGCGGCCACTCCAATTGCAAGGTATGTGGCAAGAAGAAGAAGCATGTTTGGCTGTATACCTGACATTGCTGTGACGGGATCGGCTGCGTTTTGGTCAATTATCTGTATCCTGGTTGCAAGATAATAATCCTTGTATATTATTAGCAGCTGTGTGGTAGTAGCACATACAAGGCTTCCTACTACAAATTTCCATCCGCCACAAGGAGCAAAGTACGCTTTCCATGTCTGCAGCGTCACCATTCCCTTTTCTCGAATCTCGTCTTGGATGATTCTCCCATGCTGGTCTTGGTCGGCTATCTCTGATAAACGCTGGACATTTAGCTGATCCTGTGTTGGCTGAATGGAGTCATCTTCGCTGTTGTGGATATTGGTATCTATCAGATCTTCAGAACCAAAACCATCATTAACTGCGACTAGTTGCTGCGGAGTACCTTGGAACGAGATGCAGCCAAAATCCATTAGCACAACAAACTCACAATAAGGCAAGCACATGGCCATGTGGTGGGTGACAAGGATCCTTGTACGGTTACAAATGATACTGTCGCTACTTGCAAGACAATGAAGCAAGATGTGTCTTCCGGTATGTGCGTCCACAGCGGATAAACAGTCGTCGATAAGAAGCGTCTTTTTGCTCGAGTATACAGCGCGTGCCAAAGCTACTCTTTGCTTTTGTCCTCCCGAGAGCGTAATCCCACGCTCCCCAATCTCTGTCAGATCACCAGCTGAGAACATGCAAAGATCGGGACGCAGTGCACACATCCCCAGCACCTTTTCATACCGGTCTTGACAGTAGGGCTCGCCGAATAAAATATTGTCACGGATCGATGTGTTGCGGATCCAGGGCTCTTGTGAAACATATGCTATTTGGCTTAGACCATATCCAGGAACACTGGTGAATGACGAGTCTGCCGGCATAGGTGCTATGGGAACACACACTTTACCGTCAATAAGATTCATTTCGCCAACAAGGGCAGCAAGCAGCGATGACTTTCCGCTTCCGGTTGGACCTCCAACCAAAGATAGCTTGCCGACGGGGATGTCTATGCTAATGTTTTTCAAGGTAAACGGGGTATGACGGCTGAGTGTGGAGGTGCTGGAAGATGTTTGGACACAACCGGTATCAGTCGTCCCCCATGTAAATGTTGCACTGCGGAATCCAATTGAATCGTCGGTAGCGTCAAAGTGCACTCTATCCTCAAGCCTCTGAGGTTCCGGGTGGTTCAAAAACTGTTCAATGCGGTTGAGGGAAACCATAAAACTGGTTATACCATTCATTATCGTAGGGAACGAGTCTACCGAGCGCTGGACGATCTTAAACACTGAGATGGCCGTAAACGCCGTTTCAGCCTCAAGATTGCTGTAGATGCTGAACAGGTAGAATGATGCAAAGTTGATGAGAGGTAGCGAGCCGACAGTTAGCAGATTGATGGCTGACCAGAGCTTTACACGCTCCCATGTTTCAGAAAGCTGCCTTGCACGTTTTCTCCCAATGAGATCAACGAACCGTGTTCCCCACCCAAACAACTTTATGGATGAGATCCCTTGAACAATGTCTTTAGTCATTTCAATGCGCTGGTCGCTGAATATACCAATGTTTACCTGAATCTTTCTGGCTCGAACAACCAGTCGTTGCGATATCTGTACAACGGCAACAAGAAGCATAGTGCCAAATAACCCGGCAACTCCAAGCAGCTGGTACATGTAATACGCGCCAACCACTATCTTGATAGGGAGAACAAAACATAGCTCTAGGATCGAAAGAAGCTTTGACCCCTGGGACATATCTGCTGTGGCAATGTTGTATATTCTGCCATCGGAGTACTCATCTGAGCTGCCGTTTTCCTGCTTGCCGGAGTAGGGCTTTCTCAAAAGTGTTTTTTGGGCAACGAGCTGATACATGACATTACGCACGTTCATATACATCCCGCGCGATAGCCACAGCCGCTGCTGGCTCACAACAGTCGACAGTACGTTTGAGAGCAGCATCATTACGGGCAAAAAGTACCCATACCGCATGCCAATAGATGGGTCTTTGGTGTACTTGCTGATGAACCAGAGAAGCTGTTGCAAAAAGAATGGATGGGTGTACTCGAGTAAAGCACATAATGGATTGAGAATCGCCTGTAATAAAACCTCTCGCTTAAAGCCCACAACGAGGTTCCAAAACAGCTTTCTTCCCGTGCGCGAATGTTTGCTGAAACGTCTCCACGAATCGTCAGGAAGATACTTTTGAGGAGGTTCAATCAGGTCTTCCGTGTTTGGCTGATGCTCTTTTCCCAACTCCATAATGTCATCCACCCAGTTGAATAAGGCGTTGCTAAGCATAGAGCTACCGGTCTCTGATGACGACTTTCGTGCTATTCTTTTCTTTGTAAGCTTGCGTAGATTTGAATGCTGGTCAGACTCTAGACCGTCCAGTGGCAACGAAATAGGTTGGTTGTCTTTGGGAAGGTTGCGGACTATCAGCAATAGATACACTGCCATTGAGATGCTGCTAGATCTGACCAACAGCAACGTGTTTTTATACCTTTCGCCAGGACTGAATATTGGTATTTTCCAGTTCGGTTCAGCAAAGAACGCATAGTACGCATTGACAAGGTTGATTCCAAGGGTAAGAAAGCACAAAACATAGATGGGTGGATGGAACAAGCCATAATAAGAAACACTTCCACGTCGAGCCACGCTACGTCTATACTTTTTCCACTGAATGAAGGCTGCCAGTGTGGCCATGGTCCAAGCACAACATAGTACAGCGGCCAAAATAGCTAGACAAATGGAAATCAACTTGATATTGTTGGCGAGTGCTGCGGCAGTAAGCTGGTATGTGTCCACTGCCTGAATGACTGTGTAGATACTGATTAGCACAATGAAAAAAGGTCCAATCCATTTGCGGTTGTCGCGTGGTGCCCTATAGCCGTTATGATGCTCCTGCCTGTACAGTACACTATTGTCTTCTTTCCGTGAGTACCATTTCCAGACAACAACAGCGCCAAACACTGGTAGTATAGGATTGACAAATAGAACCCACAGATACTTTACGTGCACCCAGTCCCAGTACCAATCCCCGGATTCTGAAAGCATGTAGACGTTTGAGCTATATAGTCTATCAGCTTACGTTAGAAGAATAGAAATAAAGATAAAGATTTTGCTTTTTCAATAATAAAAAAAGTAAAAAAAAAACCCCATGGAAATATGTGAATAACGAGAGAAGTATGTCTACCATTTCAAACTTTAATTTATGGTTTGTATTAGAAAAGCGGCCAACAGGTGCTGCACTTTTGCCATGTAAAAAGAGTATGTTTATGTAATATAGTTCCTCATGGTTGAGATAAAGCCAGCTAATGTGAATTGCTGTACATTGGCTATTGGCTACAAACTTATTTACACACCACTTTACATTTGTAAAAATCAATTGACTTTTTAAACCACTTTGTTGGAGGTTTGCAAAGACATCAATGCATTACATTGTAGATCAATCTAAAAGTATAAAACAGTAAGCATTTATTTTTAACAATAAAATAGACTATAGGGAAAGATTTTAATCCGCAGTGCTCTGTGCAAAGGAAATACAACTGCTTCTTTTAACTATTGTGGTTGTAAGTGTAAGGGTAGTTTAAATGATCCAATGAATATAATATGTAATCAAGGTTATTAAACTTTGCAACAAGCATAAGTTGTAAAAGTGGAAAAGTTATATGTTATAATATATAAGCAAAAATTCCACGTTTCCATCAATAATTCATTCAATCATAACACTTGGTAGCACCACACTTTTCTAGCGCCATTCCAGCATTTGCCTTGCCTTCCAATAATAATGCCGTTAATGTTAAAATACAGAACAAATGGCAGGATAGATCCAGGAAAGTAAAGTGCAACCAATGCTACTCTGTGAGCAAATCAAGACATAATAATAGGAAAATAGTTAGTTAATGTTAGTGTTTGGTCTGACTAAAAAATAAAAAAGAAATATTACAAAAAGTGATGACTTTAATACGTAAAATAAAATGAATAAAAGATGAATAAAAAAGAAAGAATAATCTCCAGTGTTTTGATAAAAAAAATAAAAGGTTTTCAAATGCCTTGTTTACTATTGTGATTGTATGTGTAAGCAGTGTTTTAGTCATTCATAAATTTAATATCTAATTAAATAATGTTTTAATGTGATTATCAAAATGTGTATTTTGCAATATACAAGTGGGTTAAAGTGCAGAGGAAATATAGATACGATTTGTGCAAGTAGTCATCCTTGGATTGTTAAATAATAGGTTATTATAGCTGGCTAGTCAATGATCCTTTGCAGCGTTCCTTGAGCCCAGTTGTTGTGGTTCATAACCAATTATATGGCAAGAAAAATGCTGTTACTTGTTTCCAAGGTGTACAAGCAACAATAGAAATATTGCGTGTAACCGGTACATATGGTATGAGTTATAACAATCGTAAAAAGCAATGCCAATCTTCAATCCGCAATATTTAAAATTTTTATTAATTAGCAAGTCATAACATATAATAGCAAAAGTCATAACATATAATAGCAACTGGCCAACAGCGTGGTCAATCAGGCCAAAGATTCCCCGATAGTATAGTGGCGAGTACACCAGTCTGTCACATTGGAGACCCGGGTTCAATTCCCGGTCGGAGAGCACTTTTTGTTCTTTTTATTTAAAGAAAATAGCAGTCGCTAGACTATCTTCTAACATTTTTTAATTTTATTTTAGTCTATAAGATGGAAATACGTTAGTAAAAATTTAATCCACAAATGTTGAAGGCTTTAAGAATACAATATGTTAAAAAGAATAAAAACAAAAGTTAACTTGTCAGGCTATGTTGTTCCATCTAGTTCAAGCTAAAAACCGGAAATATTGACGATACGCCAACACACCTGAAATATATTGCTTGAGACATCAATATTTGGTAGTCCGTTGCTGTCGCTTTTTGGAAATACACTTGAGGTGTTTTACGCACTCTAGTAGAATCCTAATCAACTATTTAAACATAAAATAATAAAACTGATATAATCAAACAATTTCAAGACTATTCTCCCCAAACTAAAATATAATTATATGTATTTATTAACTAACAACTTGCAGAAATACAGGTACGCCATTAAACTAAAGTGAAATCAGTGTTGCTGCTATCACAAATGAAAATTATATATGTTAATTGTCCTTACAATAATTAATTTTAGCTCTCAACGAGGTTGCTTAGTGCAAAAAGGCCGCGTGGCCCAATGGATAAGGCGCTTGACTACGGATCAAGCGATTCCAGGTTCGAGTCCTGGCGTGGTCGTTTTTTGCTGCCTCTAAATACTAAAAGAACCTTTAGAAAGTTAGTTATTTTTTTTTCATTCGCCAACAAAGTTTTTAAAAAAATTGTTTTTGCATTGCTTGAAAACAAATAAACTAAAATCAACACACAGAAATTAAACACACTAGATGGTAATGTCCTTGCGGAGGTTCTCCTTGTACTTTTCGATGGAGCCAGTGAACTTTGTGATCTGCTTGTTCTCGCAGAGCCAAAGCTCGTTGGCAACCTGGCTGATGAGACGGAAGTCGTGAGAAACAAGAACCACACCGCCGTTAAAGTTCTTGATAGCCTCGGCCAGGGCATCGATGGCCTCAGGGGCAAGACCGTTGGTAGGCTCATCAAAGAGAATGATGCCAGGGGCCTGCTGGGCAATCTCGGCAAAAACTAGACGACTCTTCAGGCCGTCGGAGAGCGTGGAGATGTTGTTGGTCTGGTGGTTGCCCGAAAGACCAAAGCGACCGAGCTGCTGGCGCCAGAAATCGGTGTCCTGGGATATGTGAGGGAACTTGTCGCGGATATAGCCAATGGGCGACTTATCGACATCCAGCTGGTCGTTGGAGTGCTGGCTGTATTTGGCAAGCTTCAGCTGCGTGTGGCGCTGCACGCGACCTTCGGTGGGATCAAGATCACCGGACATCAGCTTCAGCAGAGTACTCTTTCCGGTACCGTTGGGGCCGATAAGCGCAATACGCGAGTCCATATCGACGGCTGCGTCAACTTCATGGTAAAGCGCATTTTTGAGAATTCCGTCATAGCTGAAGGATACATTGTCAAAGCTGAGCACGGGCGGCGGAAGACGAACAGTGTCAGGAAAGTCAAACTTGAGCTTACGCGGGGGCTCAACCTTCTCTATAAGCCCATCAGCCTCCATCTTGTCTATAATCTTTTGCTTTGACTTTGCCTGACGCACAAGATTCGAGTAGGTACCGGCAGACGCAATGAACTTTTTGATATGTGCAATTTCGTCCTGCTGCTTCTCGTATGCCTTCATCTGGTTAACCTCGTTCTCTTGCTTTGTGCGGACAAACGTGTCATAGTTACCACCATAGTACACAAGACGCCTCTTTGGCGTGATATGAACGATGTTGGTGCAGACGGTATTCAAAAAGTCCTGCGAGTGGGACACAATAAGCAGAATGCGATTGTAGGTCTTCAGGTACTCTTCCAGATAGACGACTGACTGCAAATCCAAGTGATTGGTGGGGTCGTCGAGAAGAAGGACAGTAGGGCGCCTAAACAGACACTGGGCAAGCGCCACGCGCATACGCCAGCCTCCCGAAAGGCTCTTTGTTGGCAGCTTCATGCGCTCCTTGTCAAAGCCAAGGCCGTGCAGAAGTTCGGCAGCACGGGACTCGAAGGTGCTAGCGTCCATCTGATCCATGCGCTCGTAGATTCCGTCAATCAGCGGGTTTTCAGCGCCATCCTCGGCAGTCAGCATCTCTTCAAGCTCCTTTTCCAGGCGCTCAAACTCGTCGCGAGCAGCCTTGACAACGTACTCAATGGGATCCATATCGGTAGGCTCAGCCTCCTCACTCAGCAAAAAGGTGTCCATATGTGGAGGCAGCTCAATATCGCCCTCGGCAATCGACCGAAGGAAGGTCGACTTTCCACACCCGTTCTCGCCAAGCAGACCATAGCGGTTGCCATAGTTGAGCTCGACACGGGCGTTTTCAATAAGCATGCGCCCATGGAACGAGAGCGTATAAGAGTCGATATGGATATCTCGTCCTTGGACATTTGAGGTAAGAACGCCAGTAGCTGAGCGGTCAGTCTCGCGCTTGGCCTGGAGCTTTAGTTGAGCCATAGAGTCCTCAAGCTTACCAGAAGAAGACCCTGCTGCCGGAGTGGTGCTACCACTGCCTTTCTTGGCAGAGCCCTTGGCTGCCTTGGCTGCCATGCGCTTTTGCTTTGATGCTGAAACAACCATTATCTGGCTCTAGTAGTAATGGTAGTATAAGTAATTATTGCAACCCTGTCTTTTTCTTACTCACTATTCTAAAGTAAGTCAAGCGCTAAAAGGTGAATGAAAAAAGAAAAATAGATGAAATAATTGACAAGGATTGAACGAGTAGAAAAAGGGAAGAAAAGAGAAATTTCTTTTTTGTGCTTGAAATTGTTGAGAAGCTAAATAAAAAATTTTTCCTTTGGGAAAGAAAGGATGTGTGACTTTCTTTTTCTGATGTCTGTTTAACGCATGTAGAGGTTTCTTCTCCCCAACAAACTATTTTCATAGCCAATAGAATAGAATCTATTGTTCTTGCTGTGTCAGAAGATAACAAAGCAGACACCCAGAAGCACAACCAAGCTTCTAGCCATTTTGCAATAAAATGAAAACCGCATGTAATTAATATATGAAATAAAAAAGGTGTTCTGACATAGTAAGTAATGTTATTAGCTATATGTACAATTTTAGAAATAGTGAAACCAGCAGAGCGAATTGGCTCAAAGCACGATTCCGTAAGAAGTCAGTTTGGCCGAGTGGTTAAGGCGACAGACTAGAAATCTGTTGGGCATTGCCCGCACAGGTTCAAATCCTGTAGCTGACGCTTCCTTTTTTGCTTTTTGTACAACCAGCGCTTTGTATATTTTTTGGCAGCTACCAACACCCACAAAGATGTCTTCTCTTTAATTTTTATCTTTTTACAAAGTAGGTTAAAAGTTAACTACCATACAAAGCACATAGAGTGGTGGCGTATTATCAATATCTGGTATCCCACATTTGATAAAGTGTAGTTGCTTCTTTTTTCACTACTTTTTTATTTTATTTTACTTTTTCATTTTATTTTACTTTTTCATTTTATCTGTCTGCTTTATTTTTTTTTATTTATTTTTCATATATATTGTTCGCACATGGCTACTCCGTTTTTCAGATCTGCTGCCTATGATCAGCTCTGGTCAAGGTATGACATATGGATATATATATACAACAAATACTTACATTTATTTGGCTCACCTCTCCATATAGCGAAACATTACATGTAGAGAAAAATAACTCTTTTTACAGCAGCTCTCCAGTGCACTCGCTTTACTACTAATAACCATAAATTATTATTTGTATTATTTTCGGTTTTTTATTTTCCTCATTTAGAAATGCAAATGAACGAGCCAATTCAGCAGCAATTCTTCACAAAAAGGTATGGAAAAAATAAATTTGTGGCTTGAGCATCCACGAAGCATATGGTTGTTTCTTCTCTTTTTTCTTCTCTCACTGCTACTTACAGCCATGTCAAAATTCTATTTCTATTTTACATATGCTATGTTCTTATAGATTGTCGATGCCGACGCCAGCGGAAAAACGGGAAGCCAGAACCCGGTGTACATTGATATCAACAACACACTCAGAAAGTATATCAACTCTGGCAATCCCGCAGATCGTTTGGCGTGTACTTGTATAATATCAGCATTTGTAGATATCGATGGTCTCGAGGACATGCAAAAGACCCGTATTGTCAACCAGCTTAAAAGCCTGTATTCTAGTGGAAGCGACAGTACCGTCTGCGCAGAGGCCGTTGCGCTCTACGGCCAGCTGGTTAGAAAGAAATGGCCGGTGGTTGTTTCGTCAATAAAGCCCGAGCTTGATCTATGTATGGAATGGCTATCCGCAGAGCGTGATTTTGTGCGTCAGATAACAGCATTACGGCTTATCCAGGTTCTCTGCAATGGCGCGTCGACAACCATGTATCTGTATATCCTCAGCATACTCAATTGTCTCAAGGCACCCCTTCGCAGCTCTTTGCTGGAGATGCGAGAGACTACTGCAAGTACGCTTGAAATCAGCCTTGAGCTTGTTTTGCTTCACGAAAACTCTGCAAGAGCCATGCTGCTTGACAACATTTACCAGGAGCTTTTGTACAACTACGGGCTTGGTAGCATCGAGGGATACCATGCAGCGTTGCTACTATGCCAGGCAATGCTGGTTCATGGCGGTGACTATATGCAGACACACTACAGCGACGTCAGTAAGATGATTCTAGAGCTAAAGGACCATAAAAGCCCCATTGTCCGCAATGTCGCAATCCGCTTGCTGCCTATCCTAGCCCACTTTTCACCAAGGGAATTTGCTAGCATAGAGATTAGCGGCAAGCAGCTAATGTCCACAGTGTGTGGCTATCTTATCGAGACGGCAGAAAAGCTTGAAGTGGATAGTCAGGTGGCGTTTTTAGCACTCGGAAATATCGCACAGTGCTGCAGCTCGGACTTTCAGCCGTTCCTCGAACCGATCGCGCGTATAATTAAGAATGGGCTATTTATCTACGCAAACTCCATTTCAAAGCAAAAGCCTGAACGCAAACAAACATCTAGCGCCATTTTGCAGACCATCTCGATTCTTGCATCCGCCATGGGCGCAGAACTCACACCACACATGTACGAAATCGTCGATCTAATGTTTGTCGGCGGACTGAGCGAAGAGCTGTGCGACTCCTTGGATGCGCTTCTGGATAATGTTAGCCAGCTACGACCCGCAATCCATGATCGGCTACTCAACGTGATATCTCTTATATTGGTCAATGCGCCTTTTCGCCAGGACGAACCTGCCATAGACGAGATCGAGCAGCGGCTGGGGTTTGCCTCATTGCACCACTCTGTTCCTGTCATACGCAACAGCAGCAAAAACAGGAAAAACGCCATACTCAAAGACAGCAAGATTACCTCGGTCAAGAAGGCAGCAAAGGATACTCCAGTCACTCAAGAATCCATCGTCTTTGCCCTTCAAACGCTGGCGCGCTTTGACTTTAGTCAAGAAAATCTCTCCGAATTTGTGCGTAACGCTGTGATGCAATACGTCGGCAACAGCAGTGCGGCCGTGCGAAAGGCTGCAATTCAGACGGTTGTTGCCCTGCTGCTCACCAACCCAATGTACACAGAGACAGAAGGACCGGGCACAGAGGTGGGGAGTGAGGCCATCCAGCGGATTGTCACAGTTGCAGCCACAGACATCGATTCCGGCGTTCGGCTGGTGGCAATCCAGGCGCTGAAGCAAGAGCCTCAGCTTGACTTTTACCTGAGCAATGAGCAGAACATCAAAAGCCTTTTGCTCTTGGTCAACGACGAGATGTTCGAAATGCGCCTATGTGTGATCCATGTCATTGGACGACTGGCGGCTATGAATCCGGGAAATGCAGTTTCATCGATCCACCGATTATCGTCTCAGCTGCTGATGGAGCTTGAGTTTGCAAATACGACCAACGAGCACGAGGAGTGCATCCAGCTTTTGATGGAGCTAACACAGGTTGCCGAGAGATGGATGAAACCGTGTATCAACGATATCTTTATAGCTATTCTGCCTCGGATCAACAACAGCCCGCCACGTCTATCTAGCAAGTTTTTGGACATGGTTACTACTATAGCGCAGGTCAGTGGCGGCGTCCTTAAGCCCCACTCCAACCACCTTATGTCAACCATTGTTGGCGTGCTTAACACTCATACAAGTGGGCCTGTTTGTCTGTCGGCGCTTCGGGCTTTGAGTAGCTGTGCCAGCTACTGTGGGATGGCCATCGATTCATACTTGGAGTACCCAAAACTGTTCAGCACACTGACAGCTATACTAAGGGGACATCCTGATGACGAAATCCGTAGCGGCGTGGTGCAGACGATTGGTGCGCTTGGCGCAGTCGATCCCCACAGATACAAGAGAATCACAGATGCATATCCTGGCGCTCAAAGAAGCACTAACGGCGACATCAGTGGTACAGGTATCCACAGTACCAATACGTTGACACATACGCATACCTATGCCCACACCATTACGCATGCCAACATCGATGCTGGAGAAGGAGCGGGTGGTGGCGGCGGCGGCAGCAGTGGGAATGGCAGCATCAATACTGCAGCTGGAGCCAAGGCTCTCATGTCATCAAGCATTGCAAGCAGTGCAAAGTCAAACGCTCGACACGGCAAAAAAAGAGAAAGCAAGATCAGACGCGCAAAAAGAAAAAACCCCCGCGCACGACAAGGCCCGCCTCCAAACATAATGACGCTTCTGTTCAATGACGACGACTCGTCCGAAACACATGCTGGAGGCATACCCGCGGACACGTATGGCCGACAGTTCACATGCGACTACTACTACACTGATGTTGCAATTCAAGTTCTGATAGGCATCCTTGACAACACTTTGGATACCAGCTCTGACCAGTATGCTGTTCAGGCATTGCTACACCTGTGTGCCCCTCTAAAGGCAGGCTGTTCACCATATCTGAATCTCATCATACCCGCAATTCTACGCGCAATGCGGGCATCGCCATTACAGGCGCCAACGTTCTTTATACAGCAACTGGCAAAGCTTGTGAACACGGTGAGTGAGTTTATCCGGCCAAACATGGATCTCTTTGTTGATCTGTTTGACATTGAGTCTCTAACAGGCGACCAGCACAGGCTTTCGCTGGTATCATTGGCCGAGGCCATGGCAAGAGCATTGTATGGCGATCTTGGACCACATACCAAGAACATTCTGCAGTTCCTTATTGTTGCTATCGATGAAGACACGTCAGAGTCGTTGAATGTTACTCAAAGTATACTGGAGGTGCTTGAGATACTTAGTCCGAGCCTTGACAACTACCTGCAGCTAGTCATGCCCCGTCTTGTGCACAGACTGGATCCGAAAAACACGCCAGTTCCAGTTATAAGCGCCTGCTTGAATTGTATGTCACTGATAGTGTCTGTCGTTGACTGTAGTACCTTTGCATCGCGGATTGTGCTGACGCTCATCCGCCTTCTCCAGCATAAACAGGCACAGTCGCTGCATGAGTTGGTAATGGACACGCTGTGCACACTGATGGAGCAGCTTCAAGACGACTTTGCCGTTTTCATGCCTACGATTGACGCAATAATGAAAAGGTCTGACATTCCAGCCCACAAGCAGTACAAAGAGTACTCGAGGCTGCTGTTCTCTCGCCAGCTGATTCCGGTGGTGCCTACCGTTCACGCGAGACAAGTGTCAATGATCTACCTGCCCGAGAGTGTTGACGATATATCCAATCTTCAGGTCAACGTGCCGATTCTGCAGTTAGCATGGGGTGCGAGAAGCCAGATGACGGAGGAGGATTGTAGTAGCTGGCTCAACAATCTGTTTTTGGAGCTTTTGCAGCAATCGCCGTCGTCTTCTCTGCGTGCGTGCTACAATCTGGCAATCAAAAACCCAAAGCTTATTAGCCAGCTTTTCAATGTGGCGTTTGTCTCCTGCTGGACCTGCATGTCGAGCCAATATCAAATGGATCTAGTTAAGTCGCTGGAAATGGTAGCATCCAACCAGTCCGTGCCGCTGGAGCTGTTACAGACAATCCTGGATCTCGCCGATTTCATGGAGCGCGACAAAAGACAGCTTCCGATTGACATCAAGGTAATAAGCAGCTACGCAGCACGTAGCAATGCATTGGCAAAGGAGATCCGTCACAAAGAGGCGGAATGGATGCTGGAACAAAGCGATGAAGCAATCGACAGGCTTATTGAGCTGAACCAGAGTCTGGGGCTGGACGACGAAGCCGTTGGGCTGCTGAACTATGTTAGCAAAGACAAGCCAGACACAAAGAACAATGTCGAGTGGTGTATGCGTTTGAAGCGCTGGGATGAGGCGCTGGCAATATACCAACGGCAAGAGCTCCATAGCGGGCCATCGAACAGCAACCTGCTTGGACAGATCCGTTGCTTGTTTGAAATGTCCGACTGGAACGCGCTAATGCCTATATACGATCGCATCTGGCGTGGCCATGACCATGCGCTTCAGTCGCAGTCTGCAGAAATCGGTGTGAAGCTTGCGTGGAGTGTTGGCGATATCGAGCGCATGGAGTTCTATTTGTCCAGTCTGAACGGTGCGGATGCAGATACGTCGCTCGACCGTGCACTTCTCTGTATCCACCAAAACCGAATCGACGAGGCGCTAGTACTTATTAGCGAGTGTCGGAAGAAGCTAGGCCACACACTAGACACCCACCTCACAGAACTTTACAGACAGGGATATTCGCAGATCTTTGACTGCCAGGTGCTAGCAGAGCTTGAGGAGGTCATTGCGTATAAAATGTCGCCTCACGACAACGAGCGTCGGGCAGCACTTGTCAGCACGTGGAAGCAGCGGCTTGAAGGCATCCAGCAAGACGTTGGCATATGGCAAAAGCTTCTCAGTATCCACAACATTGTTCTGCGTCCTGTCATGGATCTGGAAAAATGGACAGACTATGCAAACATCTGTCGCAGTTCGGGAAAGCTCACAATGGCTCGTAACGCCATATGCCAGATTCTGGATGACGAGGCAAGCTATATGGAGGAGATATTCCGCGATAGCAGTACCGATGGACAGTCTGTTGGCAGAAAGTCGCGTGCTCGAGAATATATGAGTCTAAAGGAGCGGATAGTTGTTAACCAAAGCGACATTTCCCTCAACACTGCAATCCGTCTATCGCAGCAACCAATGCTCGTATACTCGTACCTAAAGTACAAGTGGGCTGCAAATGAGCGTCGCGAAGCATTCCAGCTTCTTGAGATGTTTATAAGAGAGTACTCGAGCAAGGTTGGCTTTGACCCGCACAACATTGAGAACTTTACAGACCACACTAATGTGCAGAAGTTTGTGGCTGCGGGAAATGACAAGGCTGTTTATTACTTGGCACGCTTTTATTTCAAACACGCAGAATGGCTGTGCATTGTGCACCAGAGCTCATCGCTTGCACAAGCAACGCAGGGAGGTGGTAGCTCGGGTGCCGATGGAGGCGATGGGTTCCACACTTGGAGAACTAATATTTCAGAGCTGCCAGTCACGCCTAATAGCGCATCAACAAGCAACCATGTTGGCATAGGAAACGAGGCCGTGGGTCCTGCCCAGGCGGCAAGGCTGAATAAGACGGATCGGCTGACCGAGGAAACTAATTACTTGTTTAGAATACGAGGAGAGCGGATCAACGAGGTTATCCTGGACTCTTACCGCGCGACCACCGTGCTGGACAACAAGTGGTACAGGGCGTGGCATTCTCTTGCCTTGCGGCATTACCACGAAACGCAAAGAAACGACTCTAGCGACACTGGCGTTTCTGATGACACTATTGAGACACACATAGTCCCAGCCGTATACGGATTCCTTCGGTCGATTCAGCTTTCAAAAGGCGGCACCTCATTGCAAGATGCGCTGCGGCTTCTGACTGCGTGGTTCAACTACTCACAGCATGAAAGCGTCGTTAGAGTGATTCAGGATGGGCTTGACTCTGTGCCAATGAACACGTGGCTGCAGGTAATTCCTCAGATTCTTGCTTGTATTCACATAAAGCATGAGGGGACAAACAAGCTGATCCGGCAGGTGCTTGTAAAGATAGGCAGGGCTCATCCCCAGTCTATTCTGTTTTCGCTCTACGTAACAGCCAGGTCAGATCATCAGGAGAGAAGCCGTGCTGCAAAGGATGTGCTAGCAAAGCTCCATAGTGCATACCCAGAGCTCGTGGAAGAGGCCGAGGTAGTCAGTCGGGAGCTCATCCAGGCGGCGTCTTTAATGCCAGAAATGTGGTACTATGCAATATCCAAAGCAAACGACGAGTATATGCAGTACAAGAACATGCCTCGCGCGGTCAGTCTTCTCAAACCAATGCACGATCGGATGAAGGATCTTAAAACGTCAAATGAACGCAAGTTTGCGCAATCGGTGGGTGGAGACATTATGATGGCAGAGCAATATGTGAAACGTTATTTTGCAGCGGCTGCCCACAACCGCAACATAGAGTGGCTGCATAAGGCCTGGGGTGTATATGCAAGGCTCCAGGACTCGGTTTTGAATATGATGAGCCAGCTCAAGAAGCTGTATACGAGGGACGTTGCGCCAACGCTTCTTCAGTGCCGAAACATGAATCTTGCAGTCCCTGGGTCGTACCATCCAGAGATTGAGGTTGTGCGGATTGATTCGTTCTGTGCAGAGATGACGGTTTACCCGAGCAAGCAGAAACCGCGGATGATGCACATTTACGGGTCAAACGGCATGAAGTACAGGTACTTGCTAAAGGGCAACGAAGACCTGCGACAAGATGAGCGGGCAATGCAGTTGTTTGGGCTGATAAACTCGCTGCTTCTGTTTGACAAGGCAACATCGCAGCGATCGCTGGCCATAGAGCAGTTCCCAGTAATCCCCTTATCGTCAGACGCAGGGTTGATTGGGTTCTATCCAAACTGTGAAAACATATGTACGGTTGTTGAAAAGTACCGGGTTGCACACAAGAAGAATGTGAGGATGGAGCAAGAAATGGCGCTGCAGTTTGCACCAAACTACGGGAGACTGGCGGGGGCGCAAAAGACCGAGGCGTTCGAGTACGTTTTTTCGAATACTCGCGGAGACGACCTGCAGCGGGCCATGTGGTACCGGTCTCCCAGTGCAGAGGTGTGGGTGCAGCAGCGAACAAGCTACACGCGGTCGATGGCAGTGATGTCGATGGCCGGGTATATTCTAGGCTTGGGCGACAGACATCTTTCAAACATCATGATCCATGGCAAGAGCGGGAAGATTGTGCACATTGACTTTGGCGATTGCTTTGAGGTGGCGATTCATCGTTCGAGGTATCCAGAAACGGTTCCCTTCCGGTTGACGCGGATGGTTGTACTACCGATGGGAGTCAACAAAACCGAGGGCTCGTTCCGACTGACTGCAAACCACGCAATGCGAGTACTCAGAGCCAACCGCGACTCTCTTATGGCCGTGCTTGAGGCGTTTGTGTTTGATCCATTGTCACTGTGGTCGTTTAGCCAGAACTTTGGAGAAGGAGATGGCGGCGAGGCAGGAGAAGAGAAGCCAAATAATCAGCAGAAGCAGCAACATGGTCAGCAAGCAGAAGAAAATGTTAACGACAATGATGGATTGCAGCCAAGTGATTTGAAGGCACGGGCTGTGGTTATGCGGATCCAGGACAAGCTTGGAGGACGTGACTTTAACCCAAGTGTATCGCTTTCTGTGGAAGAACAGGTGAACAAGCTGATACAGCAGGCGACGCTTTCGGACAACCTAGCACCTCTGTTCCCGGGATGGCATCCATTCTGGTAGATATTCCTCGCATAGTTTTTTTGTTGCTCTTGTGCATAAGTGTCAAAAAAAATAACAAGCATATTTCAATGAAGCACAGAAAAATGCACTGATTGAACTTTTTTTGCATCAATAGGCTTTCGTTCCCCCTGTCCAAAACAGGAAATTGAGGCAATATGAAAGAAATAGAGGAAGAGCATATGCAAGGTGGTCTAAAATGCACCGAAAGGCAATGAAAAAGAGAGAATTCACAGAAAAATCGGTTGTTTCATGCCGTAGACATCGGCATTGAGCTAAGGCACACTATACTGATACAATCTGCGCCAACGCCAAAAATAAACGCAGAGGGAAATCTTTGTTTTTTGACAGCACTAGATATTTTTCATTTCTTCCATTTTGTCGTGTTTACATTTTCACTTTAGGTTTTATATCCCCCAAGAAGCCCTTGCGTGCAGATTTGGTATAGTACCGGCCAATGTGACTATTTTTCCATGCGCAGCAGCAGCAGCAGCGGCAGATACGGTGGAAGAAGCTAGATTTGGCTGGTTCATTGGCTGGTGAATTCGGACTTTTTGTCTAATTTTTTATATTCACATGTGTATAGGAGGGAGATGGCTTTTTTTGTGGATGTGGAAAATGAGATGCTGACATGTCAAATAATTTAGTGTTTTCTTTTCTACAAAACAAGCATGCTTGTGAAAGAACAACAAGCATACATCAACCATATCCTTTGTGGACGACCATATGTGGAGAGCCCCAAAAGGGGGAGGGAGGTATCAGCAACACAAACAGAAAGGAAACAAAGGCAATAAAAGTCAGCACCAACAACAGCGACAACAACAACAGCATCAGTAGAAAAAAAGCCTTATGAGGAGAAGAGGCCAAGGACACAATGTGCCTACAATTACTGGCCACTCCCCCTCCCCCTCAGTCCTTTGTGCGCGTGGGGATTGTTCGGACAAAAAGCGCGTGTGCACACCACATAAAGAGCGTTACAAAGATGCACAGCGGGTTTTGCAGAATACTGGAATTCAAAAGGAGAAGAGAGCGTGTTTGTTCTTGTTTTTTATTCTCTACTTATTGCTCTTGGCTCTAAAATAGTGTGGTTGTGGCAAGATAGACTTTTTCCATTGTTTATTTATGGCAGTGGGAAAATTAAGAAAAAGCAAAAAAAGCGCACTAGAAAGAGCAAGCTCGCTTTGTAGGATCATTACGGAGGGGATGATGATGCAAGGATTGGCCATCACTGCCTCTTTGCCAGAAAGACGCCGACAAAAGTCCCAAGACTGTCTCAAGGGACTGCGGGAACAAGCGGGGAGAGCATCGCGTTGTCGTAGTTTCTGTAAACAAACAGCAGGATCAACATTGGGCATTGCGTTCATTTGTCCTCATTTCTCTTCCTCCTTCCTCTCTCCCCCCTGCGCTGCATGCCTGCCTTTCCTGCGCATCCCGCTGGAAAAAAAGCAGGTGTGACACGCCTACTATCCAGCACACTCTTCCTCGGCCCCTCTTTTCCGACCCACCAAATAGGGAAATAAGTATTACCTGCTTGTTGTGTGTATGTTTTTGGGGGGGGGAGGGGAAAGACAAGATGTTTGCTTGCCAATCTTGGAAAGGCAGTATGCACTCTTTTTCATGCGTATTCCAGCGGGATCTTATTTAAAACACAGCACCCGCTACTCCCCTTACTTCGCTCGCTACTCCAGTCTCTTCGTTCTCATTTTCCCCTCTTCATTTTTCTCCTTCATAGCTCACCCTTAACATATTCGCATCACCGAATCCAACTCCTTCTTCTTTCATCCCAGAGCTCGCATCATCCGTTTTTGTTTGCTCCACACCGTTCACTTTTATTCTTGTTGGTGCTGGTTTGTTTGTTTTTCTGTTTGTTTTGGATTCTTCGCATTTTTCTCTAGTTTCTCATCCATATTATAATATTATTATTACTCACACCCCCACTGTGCCTTATCTCCATTATAACTGCATCGCTTGTAAGCCCCCCAAAAACAATTCTCGAACGCGTTCTTTCCTTCCTTCCTTTATTTAGTCTTACATCTCACATTAGTAAATACACGCAGCAACGCATACAACACCTTTAACCCCCTTCCCATTCTTTTATTAACAGCAACGTTGTCCGCAACCCTTTTAACACAAGATATAATACACACCATGGCCTCTGCACAAGTCGAAGACAGCTGGGTTGTTGTTGATAAGACCACCAGCGGCAACCTCCGCGCAAAGGCCAGCCAGGAGTCGCTCTGCCTAAGCGACGACGAGACAGATATGGCGCGTCCTCGCGTCCATGTACATGCCAGCAAACTGGCGCACCAGCAAACGTCTGACGATGATGATAATTTGGCAGCTGGTAGCGGCGGGGCATTGGCGCCCGAGCTGCTGGACTGGATCAATAACGCGGCAAACGAGTCGACCGGCGCTCTGCCGCTGGCTAACCGCAACACGTCGGTGTCAAAGTGCTCGTACCGCACTAACAGCAGCTCGGCGGGCAGCAGGCAGCGTCGCACACACAGGCGGTCCAGCGTACACGCAACCTCCGAAGTGTCTTCGCTGCTGGGTGCCCAACAGCAGCAGCAGGCGACTGACTCGCAGCAGCCGATTCTCGAGGGACTTGATATGTTCAATGAGGGCATGTTTGTTGTCAAGATTGTCGAGGTCAAGCAGATTGGTGCTACCAAGCGTAAGTACTCCTTCCATTTATTGTTTTGATTTTTTATTTGCGTGCCCCCAAAAACAGGTTGTGGATTTCCTGTTTCCTGTTTCTTGTTTGCTGTAGATTTCGGTCTCGCTTTCTCCCCAATAACAAGAAAAACATAGGAAACGGGCTGATGTGTTTTTTTTTCAGATTGTCCGCTGATCAAGAATCCTACTCCGCTCTTTTTTTTTTTTTATCTCTGATTGCGTGTAGCGATGAACATCCAGTGTGTTGCGCAGGTGGGCGACGAGCGGTTTGTGATTCCGCCGGTCGCCACCCGGCCAAAGAGCTACAACACCTGGTCAGCAAAGATGAACGACACCTTTGTGTTTGACGTGTCCCGCCAATTCACCTTCAACCTAGGTGTCTATGGCACGCATCCAGCCCCTCAGCGCCCAAAGCCCCTATCCAACCCAATCACCAGTCGCGTGTCGCTTGTTGGTCGTCGCAACAACAGCAGCAGTCTTGCAAGAAACAGCATGATGAGGAACAGCATTGCTGTAGCAAACGACTCCAACCCCTCACTGTTGTCCAACAGCTCCACCCGCACTACTACCAAGATCAAGCGCGGGCTGCGCAAGATCTTCCGTAACAAGAACGGCACCGATTCGCCTGCTGACGATCCTGCGTACACTGGGTACAGCGTCCCTGCAACACCGGATGCTATGGACTCGGCAAGCAGTTTCAACCGCAACAGTGTGTTGATGCCTGTTGGCGAGGGGTCGTCATCGGCTTTGCCATTCGGTAATGACCAGATCCAGACCGAGCAGACCACCGACGAGACCGGTCGCTCCATCGAGGTGCAGAGACACTCTGTTGCCATTAGCAGTATGGCCAACCCCGAGTTCAATGGGGCTGCCTGCTTTGCTGGTGCCTCGCAGATGGCACCCTCGACTGCTGCTGCTGGTATCGGTGCTACCGGCGGGTATGGTCAGCCGCAGGACCAGACAATGCCCCAGAACCTGTTTCACCAGCACCCGGCCTTCTCCCGGCTTTCCAGCTACTTGCCGCGCAGCCGCACCAACACAACAACATCGGCCCACGAGATAAACTACAACGGCCCACGGTTACGCGCCTTTTCCAACGCATCGACCATCAGCTCCACGCCTCAACCCGTCGGTGAGCTGTATCTGGACTACAAGGTAGACCGGCGCGAAAAGCGGCGTGCGACATTCACTCTGCCTGTGGTCAACCAGGAGCAAGTGATAATGCGCGGCGGATCGCATGTGGAAATGGCGGTTGTGCTCGAGTACGGTATCATTGTCAACGAGACGTACCAGGAGCGCGCCCTGCGACTGCAGCGTGAGCGTGAGCGCGAGCAGGTAGACCAGCAGCACGAGCGGAGGCAGCGGCTGGATAGACAGTGGTCCGAGATTGACGAGCAGGACAAGATGCCCCGTCTACGCAGCAATGTTAGCGTGTTTACGCGAAGCGGCCGCGTTTCCACGTGGAAGCGGTACTGGGCCGTTCTCAGCTGTGCGCGCATTCTCTTTTACGACAAGGAGGACGATGAGGAAAGAGGATGTCAGCCGGTTGCAAAGATCTCGTTGTTCCATCTTATTGATTCGGGAATTCCCAAATCCGATCTCGTTAATATTGGCCCCACTGGTCTGGAGCTGCATCTGTCGCCCCTTGCAATGACCGACCGTCACCGTCGCAAGAGCGCCTTCCCGCGCGAATCGTCATCTGGTGCCGATCGTGCACAAGCGCTTGCAGCCGCCGCTGCACGCGATATCCACACGCATCCGTTGCCACGCATGCAGGGCCTGCGTATCGGCAGTTCCAGCAACCTTCAAAGGGAAGACGATGCAGCTAGCACCACCACAAATACTCCGGCTTCTACTCCAGCTGTTCCTTCGGACGAGGACGACGCTACTCTGCTCAAGTACAGCCAATGGCAGTGCCGTGTTTACATCTTGCTGGACACGCTTACCGACCGTGATCTCTGGCTCCAAGAGTTGGCCCAAACCACTGTTCCGAGCGCTGAGTTTGCGCGGTTCCGTGCGAGGCAGCGCAAGACGTGGCGGACCGAGGAGTTTGTTTCGGCCACGGAGTCGCTTAGACTGTCGGGTAAGAAACTGCAGGTCGTTGCGGCGCAGGCGCTTGAGATGATGTCGTCGGAACATAATGCTCAGGCCAAGAAGGTGTTTGCCGACTCTGTCGGTGGAGGGAGTCGTGCGCTTCCCGTCCCCCCGATGGGCGGTAACAGAGGATCTGGTATGGCTACATCCGATGATGACGAGGAGCTTGAGGGTGCCACGCTGACTAGCACCAAAGCATCTGCCTTTGACAGCCACTTCAAGAAGAACATCAATGTCGGCGGCAAGAAGATTGTCCTTGTCACCGACGATGCGTCGTCTTCGTTCTCTGCCAACCGGGCAAGAAAGAACGGGTTTGGCAAGCCCAGCAAGATCGAGATCAAAGCCGTTGTCAACAAACCAAGCAACAGCAGCGGTAGCTGGGCCGACGAGAACCGCAAACCCGTGGCAATGGCGTTTGGTAAGCCGGCGACCTTCAGCCTGCTGGTCAAGCCGGCAATCAACTCGGAGTCTCCCGACCCGCATGCCACGCTTGTATCTTCGCCAATCCCGATTCCGGCAAAGAAGCGGTTGCGTGCCCGCCGCCGCTCCAGCTCCGTTGCCGATCTGCGTCGCACCATGGCTGCTAGCAACAACAACAATGGTGCATCGTCGTCGGATGACGAATCCCATGGCAGCAGCCCGCTGATCAATGCTATTGTGCCGCAGTTTTCGCGCAGGGACTCGGGCGATAGCACTGTTATTGAGGTTGTTGGCAAGGCAAAGGAGCGCCGTCCTGGTACCGTGAGCCGCCGTTTCCTTTTTGTCTGGAATGTTAGTGATATCTAAATACTTGGCGCTTTTTGCTTATTTTTCTTTTACATATTTGAAAATCATTATAACTTTTTTTGCGTTTTTATATTTCCACGTTGTTTAACTTTTAATCATTAACGGTTTCCCAAAAAACGTCTCCAATTCTTCTCTCTTTCAGTTACTATATGTCGTAAGCTGCGCTGATTTCCTCCAGCGTCATCCGTTTGTAGGGAGACCGAGTTCCTTCGGAATCGCTACATCCATCGGTGTTACCAAAAGGCGGAGCATAGGGTAGTCATTGTCAATAAACCTGCACACGTATTTGTCAAACACACGACGCATGTCGCTCATTCCAACGGCAGCAATATGCGTGCTACACCACCTGTTGTGTTCTTCTGCACTGCTGAATCCATGGACACTGTTTAATACAGTCTGGCTCAACATCTTCGTTGGTGTTGACTGATTTACTGTGGTTTTGTACATTACAGTAGACCTCGCCAGACTCACATCGGTGTCACTTAAATAAGAGTCCCAGTTGTCCTGCATATCCAAGAACAATTGCTTAACCGCGTCCACTGCCTTGACAATATCAGAAGCGTAGTCAACCTCTAGTCCAATCCACTTTGATTTCCATAGAATGTATAGGAACCCGCCATACGCGTACCCTTTACCGCGGACTGCATTCCCAACTGGTCCATTCATGCGCCCCATAAACTCCGATAGCATCCACAGGGCGTAGTAATCGAGCGCAATGAGATCAGATAGCTCGTCATCAAAGCTGCGCTTGCCGGTCGGGCAGCTAGGCGTGTCGAGCGCAGACACAAATACTGACTTTGACACCTGCAACGACTGCGTCGGAACATGGATAAACAGTGGTTCCTCCAGAGCTGGGAAACGGCTTGCATAGTCAATGGGAAACGGTGATTTATTTACCAGTGCTGTAGATGCTGTGGTTGTGATCCCGTTATGTTCAGCGTACTTTTCATAGCACATGTTCCACTCGTTCTCAAATATGCTGATATAATCTTCTGGAGTCTCATTAGATGGGAGCGACAGTGCCATAAACCCACCACGGCCACCAGATGTTGTGGCTCGAATCAAAATGTTCTGGATTTCTTTAAGCTTTTCGATAACATCTTCTGCATTACCATCCTTTTCTATCTGCTCAATAACTTTCTTCATAAGCTTTTCTTGCGCCAAAAAGCTCGTGTGTCGTTTATTCATCATAGGCATATCTGCTGGAGAAGCACCTGCAAAGTGTGTTGCTACAGTGAACAACACATCGTCAACGTCTTGCTTTCCCTCAGAAATACTAACAAGATGCGCTTGTGCATTGGTCAATATGTTGCTTGTGGTGAACTGCGAAAACATGATTCCCTGCACCATCAGGCGCATAGCTGACGGATACCTTTTGTATGGTGCACAAAAGTTTATAACAAACATGTCGTCTAGCCAGTTAAAGGAAAATGGAAGCAATCCATGGCCAACACGGGAGTTGTAGTATGTAGTGCAATCTGACATTCTGCTTTCAAACTCTGCATACTGAACACATTTTTCAGACTGCAAAGGTCGTCTGTCACCACTGTCACCATCGTCATATATTATACCTGCAGGTAGAACCAGATGGGCTGACAATAATATGTTCTCGAACAAGACCAGGTATTTGCGCAGTTCATCTGGAATATCGTTAATTGGTATCTGCATCTCCATATTCACAAATCCGGAATCCACATTAATGGTCTGTACCGTATTGACAGGTCCAACGGGCTTGTCCAGAACTATTAGTCTCTGCGTATGTGGAAGAATGGATATTTTGGACGGATCTGGTGTGGGCATACGCTTCTTTATTTCCTCTGGAACATGCGCCTTGTTTGCCTCGGCTGCTTCTTTAATATTCCTGGCATGGGCCTCTTTATCAACAATTTTTGTCCTGTTCGCCTGTTCTGCCTCTTTACGCTCTGCTTCAAGTTCCACCTCAAGATCCGAATCAGGAATCATTGCCACAGAATACACAGTGCCGTCAATATACCACTTCTTCAAAAGCTCAAGCCAAAACTCAACCGGTCGTTTCCCGAGCTTGGCTATCATATCAAACTTCTTTGCGCGCGAACCAATGTGAAACTTGCCGTGTGAGTCTGGCGAGAAATTAGATGTCACAATGTCGCTGTAGAGAAGGAAATTTACAGCCTCTCCTGGATCTTTTTCGATATTTGCAGCCAATTCGTTGCTTAGACGCTTTGATGCCTTTTCAAGCGCACAGGGGTCGCCATCAAACCGAGTTGCAAAGATTCGTTTAAACTCGTCGAGTAGTAGATTCTTGAAATAGTTTTCTTCAAACAGGCGTGCAGCTTCTGCATTATCTACATTTTTCTTAAAATCTCCGTTGTTACTATTGCTGTTGAGATTGCTGCTATCCATAGTGTTGCCAGACGAATTTTGCACATACGGAACACCATAGAAACGTATTTTAATTATATACTTCACATATGTAAACATGCATAGCTCAACGGAGGTTGCTAGCAAAGATGACGACGGTCTTCCTACAACCCACATATCCAATGGACTGGATGAGCTGCCAGAAAGATACTCGTTCATGATTTCAAGTGCAATTGCAGTCTCGACATCTTCATGTGGCGGTCCATGCCATGCAAAACTTAAGGATCCAGTAGAACTCGTGTCAGACGACGGAAACTTTACAGTTTTATGCGTTGGACGGTCATCATCGCCTGGCAGAGAACAGTCCATGGGTGCACGCGAGTCACACCCGCGACTTTTTATAATGTCAGAAGGAATTGTTTGCAAGTACTCTTCCTCAAAATCATTGGTAAATGCACCGGTCAAAATAACCGTCACATTGTTGGCGTCATAATACTTGCGGTGGTAGTCAATGACCTCTTCTTTGGTCAGAGTTGCAATATCACGCGTCTTGCCTCCACTGGCATACGAGTGAGTTGCGCTCGAGTTCCACATAAGCCTAAATATGTGGTAATACTCTAGGAAATCAACACTGTTCTCACGAGACGCCATCTCACTAAACATCACACCCTTTTCCTTGCCTGCCTCGTCATAATGGTAAACCTCGGTGATAAACTGGCTATCGCTTAAAAGAGGGTTCAAAACATGGTCCAGAAACACCGGCAGAACATTTGCCATTGCATCCTCGGCCGCTGAAAAAATGGTGTACTCCGTATGGTCATCAAAAGTAACTCCATTGGTTTCCAACGAGCAGTTGCATGCTGCCAAGGCACCAAGGTACCCGCGTATTGGGTAGTTCTTGGACCCGCAAAGAACAAGATGCTCAAGCGCGTGTGGCAGTCCCTTATCATTCACTGATTGAGTTGAAACAGTTATGTAGGCGCTGTAGATTGGTGAAGGCACACGGCAGACCACTACACGCATGTTGGACTCGGTGTGCTTGTACACAGAGGTGCGGAATCCGTTGGTGGGGTTGTTGCTTTCGGCATCATCGCTGCTTCGTTGGATAAATATATCGTCACAATCCTTGACAAAAAGAGCCTTGTTGTTCATTGGAATGGAAATAATAGCTAGAATAGATATGGTTGCAAGTAAAATAAAGCAATACTACAATATTATAATGGTGGTTAAAGCTTTGGGATATATACCTGTCAATAAGAAAAGAAGGAAGGGATAGAAACCAGACGCAGCATACATGAACGGTCATATAACAATGCGAACTCACAGTTTAACAAAATGAAATCCTTACTAAAAAGCAACATGAAATGGAAATCGGAAATGCAGAATCGCAATTAGAACTGTTAAGCAAAAAAATTAAAAACTTGAAAAACAAGTGTGCGCACGTAATTGTTATATATCTGATTGAAAAAGTTTATTAAATCTAATCCCAATAAGCCCTCTGGCTAACTTGGCTTTGACCCTGGGGATCTTTTCCAAGCCTGCACATTAGGAGGGGCTTTACTATATGTAATCCAGCTAACCTTTAGAATAATTGGCTTGGGTTGTTGGAAAGCTTGAGCATATTTTGAACAAAATTTTCTTATGGCTACCATTGAGAACCTGTTAGCCACTTTATTGAATAGAGTGCTCAAGGATTATATTGCGTTCAAGTCAATAGTTTATACCGACAAATGGAAAGAACACCTCTACATTGAAAAAGAAGTAGATGCTAAGCATCTTACTATTAACCTTTCTAACACAATCCGTCTTGTTGAACTTGTATGGGAATATCAGAATATAGATTGTTTGTGGAATACCTTTTGGAATGTTTAAATAATACTAGCAACTAATTAAAATAAACAGTTTATATTTAAAGTTTAATTCAACCTAGCAATATAAACTATCTACACTAAACATTAGTTGTACCATCTATCTTCACTCAAAATGCCCAGAAGCTCATGTTCACCCTAATCATTTCATGTTTTAATGAGGCAGAACAAGTAAGGAGTATGAATGGATTAAAGGAAATTGTAGAAACTATTTATATCTTATTCTGGTGACGCCTGCGCTTGTAATCACTAGATTTGGGATCTTTCTAGCCACTATTCATGACCCATTGTTGAGTCCGGTCGGTCCCACTAATTCCATTTGGAGTATGTCCATTGCTTCCACCTTTATTATCTGCATTATCTTGCAAGAGCCCTTGATGTTTTTCTAGATTAAACGTATACAAACTAACACCACCCTTTTCAATTTTTGTGCTATCTTTTTTCCCTTTGAAGCCTAGCTGTGTTCTCAAGCGTGAAAATCTTGATTCCTTACTCATTTTTCAAACATAGAAAATCCCAATGTACATTTCAAATAACTAGAAAAAAATAAAAAGATTGAATGCATCTAATGAGTGTAGTTTATTTTGTGGACAATCGTCTCTCTTGAGTAAAAAAAATATGTGGTTAAAGAACTGAGTAAATGAAAAAAGTTCAAGCAAAGTGACACACTGCTTGTCTTTATATACGCCATAAAGCAGATGATATGAGCAAAGCATTTTAGCTTGTACAATTAATTTAATAAAATCTGTAAGAAATACTTGTTATACCATGTATATCCGAGTATGCTGGATATATCATATGATTTAGATTGCTGTTGTATAATTTCTTAATTAAAAAAGCAAGTCAATGTTGGGGGTAAAGTGTAATTCAATAATTTATTTCTCCAGATACCAAAGTGTCCAAGGAAGTGTCAAAAATATCAACATGGCTACTAGTCAGGGAGAAGAGGAAGAGGAGGATGAGACCAGCGGCTGGATATTGCTGCTACGACAGGCCTCAGAATAGGCATGCCGGACCTTTCTAGCCATACTAGAAGACTTCGCCTTCTGCGCCTTGAAGAACATCTCATCCAGAGCTTTATCAACCCCCAGCCTACACACCTGCGCAGGCGCAAGCCATTTCCACAACCTGGGACCCGCCAACGCAGAAGACCGTTTGGAGCTAAAGAAACGAACCAGCGTATTGTTATTACTACCGCTCAGGTTGCCAGACTGCTTATCGTTGTGCACATCATCGGGAATATCTGCAATTTGCGGGTCGCAGATCTCGGCAGGGAACCACGGATAGGAGGCCATTTTCGCCCATACCGGCGTGCCAGCCGGGTACTGCGACGGATCCTCGCCCAAATGCTCGGCGGTAGGCAGTGCTGTTCCAATAGCGTAGCCATGCGGTATCGGAGTACCGTCATCACTGTCTCTTCTACTGTCCTCAGCAATCCGCTGTTTTTTGGCGCTGCCGGGCTGGGAAAGACTAGATGGACTGCGCTCATCGTTTGCAGATCTCTTACTCTTCTTATTCTTCGTCTTTTTCGTGGGCGTTTCCGTCGGGGTGGCTATCATACTGGTTCGACGCAACCTGTCCTTTAACACATTCACGTCGTCGGGAATATCGTCATCGGGCAGCTGTCCGTTAGGATGGACGGTCGCGTAGCGCTCGCGCAGCTGGTGACGCACATCTGGCGGAGGCACGGATAGTTGCTCAAAAAGTGTCAGTTGTCTAGAACCCTTGGATGACGATGAAGTGGTGATAGCAGGGCCGTGGGTCTTGCGCCGACTTGCTTTCTTTTTGCTCTCGGTTGCCTTGGCGGCTCTGGTAATCCGAGGCTCGCTTACCGGGGCCCGCTTATCCGCAGCATTATTCTTGGGAGTAGAGGGCGATGTCTCGTTCTTATTGCGCTTAGACCTCTTTGGCAGTTCTGCTTCAGTCTTCTCTTCTGGCTTATCAACTGCAGATGCATCTTCCTCTTCCGTCGAATTCTCAGCATCAGAAGCTGGTTCAGAAGGCTTGGTGCCGCCACCCGCTGCTGCATCACCGTCTCCATCGTCACCGCTGTCATCGCTACCATGCAATGGCGATGGCGGGGACGGGATCCTGCCATCGAAATCAAAAATCCCCATATCAACACCAGCCAACAGATGACCAGCCTCAGGATCCACCGGCATAGCACCGATCTTCTCTCTAGCCTCAGCCACCAGTCTCTCAACATGCTTCTTGATACGCGCGGCCAACTGGTAGTAATAAGTGGTAGGCTTGTTGTACGTCATACAGTTGGCAACAACCAAATTGAGATCACGTTCCAGACCATCGAGGGACACGTACTTGTGGTCACGGATATTCTGGCGAACTATACCAAAGTCAATAGGTTCCTTTATAACGTCAAAGTAGTCGGGTGCGTCCTCCAGTGTCACAGGGGTGCTAAGCACTTTGCGCGGATCACGTCGGTCAATAAGATCATCGACGATTGCCAGGAACACAGGTTGAAGAGGGTCGATGGCCAAGCGCAAGTAATCGACCAGCGCACGTACGCCCTTAAGTTTCTCGCGCTCCCTCCTGCGAACGCTCTCAACCAGAAGCCGAACACGCTCAAGGTCGGTGCGAATCCGACGTATCACAAGCTGTCTCTGCTCCTCGGCCATTTCAATCGCATTCTGCTGTGTAGCAGAGGCGGTCCAGGGCTCCAGGTGCAGTCGTTTGAGTAATGGAGCACCGTGTCGGGCAAGACGCTTGAGTGCCCAGTACCTTGCCACCTGTCCAAGAAGATGGACTCGCTGGTTTGCCCCAATTCGAGTGGATGGCACCAATTCCAATACCTTTGCGAACACGTACTCGTTGAGCACAGGGCGACCAGGGTTGAATATGCGCATGGTGAGCTGTAGCGATGCATCCTCGCTTGCCTTGTTTTGGTTGCCAGAGCTCGCGAGATCACCATCATCGTTGCCAGTAACCACTGTGGCACATCTGAATAATTCAACCACGTCCTCTGTTGGATGCTGCAGCAAGTCCACTGACGTAACAGGCCACCGTTTGCTACCACCACCCGACTCGCTTCTCTGTAAGCCGCCGTTGGAACCACCGCCTCCCCTGTGGAGCATCGACACAAGGTCCGACGAAAGCAGAGAAAGCGCAGCAGCCTTGGGCGTTGACGACCCAGCGGCGGAATTCATATGAGATTTGCGTCCGGAGCTCACCAGATGCTCAAGCGGCGCCGATAGATCAATATCCTGCGTGTGTGTGGACGGCGTATGGCGCTCGCAAAAGGTTCGCTGGACAACCTCACCTGTGCGACGATCGAGCTTCTCAGTCATCGACAGATGAGCTTTCCGCGCACAGGTCACGTGGAAGGCAGTGAAACATTGGCGATGAGAGCATTGGATGCAGGCACCAGCCTTGCGGTGGCACAGACAGCAGAGGAGTTTCCAGCGAGAGCGCGGAATCTGGTCAACACTGTCGATGGGTTCCATGTACACTGTGTTTGAGATGCCAACCTCGGGAATCCAGGCGGCGCATAGAAGGTGCGCCCACTTGTTGGTGGTAGTCTTTTTGAATGCCCCGCCACGCTGCGGGCACAGGATGCAAGTGACCTCCTTGTCTGGCGATAGAATGCATTTGCGACACAGCCATGAGCCTTCGGGGATGTATGGAATGCCATAGCATTCTTGGTGCACTGCCAGGTTGCATCCGTCGCAAAAGACGATTCCGTTGGTGTTGTCGCCCTCCTCCTCTCCGCAGATCGCACACGCCGAATCCTCGTCAGACAATTGATTCTGATGGATGGCCGAGATCGCACGTTGCGCCTCCTTGACCAGCTCAAACCACTCCTTTTCGAGGTGATCAATAATGAGTTCCAGAAGATTACTCGATATCTCCGACGACGATCCTTGCGCTGCCCTGCTATTATTAAGCCGCTGAAGCCACAGGTGATCAGAGTCATCCAGATCGTACTCGATCCTCTCCGCCAAGTCCTTCTCAGTCAACTCGATGTTGCGGATATAATGGCCCTCGGGTCGCTTGAACTCTGCTGGGCGGTACCCGAGCTGCGCATCCTTTCCCTCGAGTCGTCTGAACTTGGTATCAGGCAGCGATAGCACCGGCTTCTTTGGCGCGAGAACCACAACCGACGACTGCGGAGTGCCAGCATACGAGGTCGGCGACTTTCCTGGCCCCGACGATCTTAGCACAAACGGATACGCGTGCGATGGACCCTGGAATGGATCCGCACCCATTCCCAAATACGCAGGCAATGACGCTGTGTGATGGCGGCCGGTGATTGGCGGTGCTTCGGGATCGCTGAAGATGAGCTTTATTGACAACCCACTGGAACTGCGTGATGGTTGCGGCAGTCGTTGGTCACCCAGCCCTGTGGTATCTGACGCAGAGTTCTTATCGCCCTTTAACTCATCGGAAGTAGCGCTGCTGGGCTCCTGGACAAGCGTTTCGGAAAACGTCGACTGTGCTGGCATTGACGATAACGAAGTCAGCGGTGCAGATGATACTGCCGAAAGTGAGCGGTTGTTTATGTCTTCGGCAGAGGATGTGGTGAGTGGAGTAGGTTGCTGCTGCTGCTTCTGTTGGATGGGAGGCGATAGAGTGATGGACGATGGCGGAGGGACGTTGGCGCCGTGACATCTGACAGCCATGGGTGCAAACACATTAAGGTCGGGAAAGAACTCCTTATAGCTGCGCTCCTCGCGCGGTTTATCTATAATTGGTGGGGGCGAGATAGGCGTTTCTGGCAACATCGCCACGCGCTGCTGTCTGGACTGCGGGCGTGGCGGCGATAGCGCAGACAGAGCCCCACCATGGTTTAACTCTTGGTTGGCAACCGGAGAGATGAGCGCAGGCGCTATTCTTTTACGACTCGGTGTGGTTGTATCTTCAGCCTTATGCGTCAGTCCTCTAGCAGAGCGTCGGTTGTTTGAAGGTGAATCAATCTTCATCGACAAAAAGCCGTCACTATTGCTAGTGTCTACGTCGGAAGAGTCTTGGGGCATCTGGTTCCGTAATGACGAGTGTCTGTGCACATTATCGGTGTGACCGCGACGCAGCAGCCGCCGTGAGACAGATGCCGTTGGACTCGATGCGTATCCGTTTTGGTCGCCAGATGGTGCTCCAAACAGACTTCTGATGTTCTGAATTGCCCCATGCGTCACGCGTCTGCGGCGTGTGGATCGCGTGGTCAATGGCTCACCAATGTCCGAATCCGTTACTTCGTTATTCTGCTTCTGCTGCTGCGGTGAGTTTTGGTCGCGTAGTCGTAAGCTTTGTCGCAGCCTCTGGTGCAAAGAATGTTGTGAGGAAGCTCTGGCCTCAGAATTGTCGTCGCTCCTCATGCCAAGTCGCATTGATGTGCGACGACGCGTAGAACGTGGTGTCAGACTATTGCTTTCGCTGGCATAACCCCCCTCCTTCTCCTCCTCCTCCTCATCCAAATCGCTTCCCGATGATGTTTGTACAAACTCCTCATCGCCCTCATCGGCTGTGTCCACAGCTTCCGGCAGCCCCGGCATCTCTACATCGCTGCTCCCAGCTCCATCGTCGTCCTTCTGTATTATATTCCGCGACATTGCTCTGGCTGCTGTGCGGGACCCCGTCTGTGTGCCGTCCTCGTCAGCGGGACCACCACTGTTTCGTGTGCTTTCGTAGTCGCTGGAGCTTGATAGCGTCCGTGTGCCTCGTCTTCCGCGCACTGGTGTACGCCCCATTCTTTTCCTTTTTGCTTGGTTTCAACTAATTAAAATAGACGGGCTATAAGTGCTTTATTTCGAGTCCTTTGTTTTCAGGCAATTATAAATAATTATAAATGCCAAGCGTAGAAATATATATACAAGGGGATGCAAAAAAGGAGAAACAAGTCTGCTCTGAATCTTAATTTATCTTTGTGGTAAACAATATATGCGCGTTATCAGTCACCAAAAAAATAAAGCAATGCAATAAAAAATTAGTCAGCCTTCACTTATACGCAGTTCAAATAATAAATGGTTTGGGGTAATGTCATGTGATGTGCATAAAAATACAAGCAGAAACCAACAACAAAAAATGTTTGCCAAATGGGGCTGCTATTCTAATCTGTCCGCTTGACCCGCCGTTTTGTCAATGTAGAATGGGTTTGGTGGGGTTCTGGCTGTTTTCCAGAGCCAGATCCAGAGCCAGAACTAAAACTAGAACTAGACGAAGAAACCTCAAGCGCTTTTGGAACCGGCATACTGGCACCAGCTGGTTTCCGTCCACCACTGCTCTGCGAGTATGCAAATGTGCCAACAAAAACAAGGGCACAGCCACACACCATGCCTAGGCTGACCGGGTTGCTGAATATGACAACCGACAGAATGAGGCTAACAAGTTTCCGGAAATTCAAAACAACATTGAGCGTGAGTGACGTGGACATTGTTGTGAGCTTGTGTACGCCTGACGCACAGACCAGCTGCGAGAAAACGTTGATTGCCAATGCCAGCCACAGGGATGGGGAATTAAGCAACCACTGTGGAAGGTACCCGATACATGGCAAACCGTCTAACGTATGCAAAAGCGGTGGCGACTGCGACACGGCTACCAGCTGTCTGCGGATGTCGTGGCGGAAAAGAATAAACATCGGCAGTGCCAGCAAGTGGTTGTAGAATAGGCCCTCCTGCCAGTGTTTCCCGTACTTTATGTAAGTCGACTCCTGGTACAGACCCAGAAGAGCAGCCAACACAACACTGAGCGATAAGAATATAATCCCGACAACAGATTCATTGATCTGGTACCCATGAGCACCAAACCCGGTAGTGGATTCTGCACCACCAACATCGTCTTCTCTGTCGCCTTCGGGCCCAACAATATTCGACATAGTAGCAACAACCACCCCAACGCTCACCATGACCACAGCCACCACCTGCTTGACCGGGTACCGTTTGTTCATCACCAGGACGCCGCAGACCATGTTTGCAATAAGTCCGCTGGAACGAAACACGATGTGCAAGGGAATCGATACCTTGAACCCAAACGCCATGTTATTGAGCGCCGACACACCAAAGTACAACCCAACCATGACCATCCATCTCTGGAGCGGCACCTGTCGTGGTCGCAGTCGCGGAACCCACGAGCCATTGGGTCTGTGAGTATGGCTGAATAGCCCGACCAGGGTAATGAAGATGAATTGCCCGAACGTTATGAGATTACCACACTTTGGGACTTGCCGCACTAGACTCTCCAAAGCATACACGTTGGAGCAGCAGCCCCCAAATATCGATGCAAACACGAGGATCCAGTCGCCCGTTGCCATCAACGATACCATTGCTGCTGCCTTTTCTTTGGCGTTTGTGGAATGTCCGTCTGTTTCACGTAATGTTGGCTCTCGTCGTGTCCTGTCGGTCGTGGAAGTTGAGGCGGCCATGATGTTTTGCATCTCTATTAGAATTAAAACTAATGAAAAACAAACAAACACTGGCAAGTCAAAATTGTAAACTAAACTTTGAAAAAAAGAAAGAGGAAATGCGTAGCAGAAATTACCACACTTTGATGACAGTGATTAGCGGAGATGTTGATTTTCTTTGTTGATCATGGAAAAGAAATCTTGCCTCATAAATCAGCATGCTTTGGAAAAAAAATCATAAATCTGCATGCATGCGCGACAAAAAATATCTTTTCTTTTAGCTTTATATTTTTCTTTAAAATATTTGATTCATACATTTGCTGTCCCAGACCATCGCCAGTTACGCCCACCCTAACAGGGCCAAATAGAAAATAAAATAGATCTACTACACATTACCTCCTATACAGCTCCGTTATGCCTGAAATGGATATTGTGAAGCTCATGATCAGGAAGTTTGACGGGATCTTACTGGTCCCACTCCTAGTGAGTGGTTAAGACATGCCAACCCAGTGATCAAAGATATCTGTCCAAATAGTTCAGAACACCAGCTCGTTTGTCTGCACATGTCGAGACTTCCAGAGGAATCCAACGACAAGTTCAGGTCAAGCAATTTTGGTAATCGTTTCACTCTCGATGGCCTGGAGGAATTTCTAGTTGATGAGTATCCAGTCCAGAGATGGGGAGAAGAGTATTCTCGGTTAAGAGAAGGCGATCCCGTCTTATTAACCGATTCGAGGGGGTTGTCAAAAAACGTTGTATGCGTGCCTGGGTTCTCATGGAAAGCACTCCCATAGCGGGCGCCCGTATCATGGATTACCTGGCATGCTTTTTGGCTACCAATTCAAAAAGACATTTACGAGGATTCCCTTCTTTGATAACCGAGAACATGACTTTTTTTACTGATAATTTGGACAACTTTTTAAACCAGCTTGCGGACGTTCAACAGTACTTGACAAAATTAGAACTCTATGCTGATGGTTTAAGAGAGCAAGAAATCATCCATAACGCTGCAAAGAACCAGTCGTGTTAAAAACATACTTTAATTAGGAAAAGAGTGCAGTTTAATAAATGTATTTGTTCACATTTTTATTATAAAAATATGTTGCTGAGAGCAATGAGTGAGGACCGGAGATCGGCGTTTGACACTTATCAGCCCTCCAAATGATATGTGATTCGGAACAATGAGCAATGACTTAAGATCGGTGTCTGACACTTATTATCCTTCGACAATGACACTACAAAAGTTATAAGCTATTCATGACAATGATCTCTTAAGTATAAAAGCAACGGCTTGTCCTGAATAGTAGTTTCCATAGGTTTCCTTATAGTAAACAACATACTTTTTATATTCCACTTGAAATTCCATTGAAACAAATATATCAATGAAACCTCAAAAAAAGAGAACAAGAGTAATAGTATGTGGAAACCATGCAAAAAGGATACTCAACTGCTCTGTTTGCTATTGAGATTGAATGTGTACATGCAGGGTTTGAATTAAGCAGGCTCAATGCTATAATTTTTGTTCTCTTGTCAATTGATGCTTGATTGAAATTAAGGTTTGCTAACTTGCTCCTCATTTCCTTATCTAGCGCCGCCTTAAACATATGTAAAGCATTATCCTCGCCCCTAGGTGTTTCAAAATCACGTTTGACTGGTTTCAACGTACATGGATGGATAAATTTAAATGTATATGCACGACTCATTGTTAAAAGCAGCAAGTACAGAAGATGGGATGGAAAAGTGAAGTGAACAGATGAATAGCTAGCTGTGTGGAAGCAGAATCTGTTGGCTTTTATATACAACTAATAAGCAAACAACAAGCTAGTGTGGTTTAAAATAAATATTAATGACGTAAATCATGCGTAAAATGATAATTGGATATACAATCATATTATGTTTATAATCTATTTACTGGTTAAAATAATTAAATTTGGGATAGACTGGATTAAGTTTTATACGACACGCAAGCACATGTATTCGCTGTGGTTTGGAATACAAAAATACATGTACAGTCAAATCTATGTAATACGATTCCATGTTAGCCAATATATCTATCTTGGTATTTTTTCTAGTCCCAATTTTAGGCACACGTTAAAACTATGGAAATCGGCGCAACTTGTTAATCGATATTTTCATTCAATCCGCCCACGTTTAAAGGCTTATCTAAAGATTAATAAAACATTTCTGGTCAATCATTTTTTACATGAAAAGCATGTTTTTAGGTAGCAACATTGACCTTGCCAGTGCCGACGAAAACTTTCATATTGCCATTTTATTACCATTTTTATTAATAGAATGTAAAGATAATATTATGCTATCTTAAGCTTATAACTGTGGTGAATTTAGTTGGTTTAATTTGTAGGAAACATTTGGTTTGGTGCCCAAAAATGCTGAATGCTACAAAAAAAGTAATTAGATGTTAATATTAGATAAGAATGTTGATATTATGAGGTTTTCATAGTTTACTAGAAATTTGTTAATAAATAAAAGTAGTAGTTAAGAAATATATATGTTTTTACGCGTAATACGGAATTTATTTGAACCAGTATGCTAACTTTGTCTGGCGTCGCTGTGCAGATACTGCATGGTAGAAATTCTCATGATATCCATTTATATAATCGATTATGCTTTGTGAATTTATACCTGCCTGGAATGCATAGTCAGTTAGCACTTTAATTGCATCATGTGCTTGAATTGTGTTGTAATACTCAGGCTCACTAGAATCATTCTCATCTGATGACTCGACTACTTATGAATCCTCACCCGGCAGTGAATCACCCATTACTGATGTGAGATACTGTTTTTAGTTTGCATTTTATTGATGCCATTATCTCTGGCAGACTCTAGTAAATCAGTTACAGTTGTGTGCCACAATATATAAACACGGCACCAAGTAAAATGATTCAATGGCAGTCAAAGCGGACAAACATGGCACTGGAGCAAAAGCTAGAGTAAAAAGAGTTAAGATATCTTTATTTGCTATTTAATAGTAAAATGGCTTTAAAAGATTGTAAGGATAAAAAGCTTGCGGCATCGGCAGCCACCAATGCCTCCATGCAGTGGATCACATGAAACTCCAACATTGCACCTTATTGACTGTCGTTATAATTAGATAGAATATCTAAACTGCTAATAGCTATAATGTCCCAACTGTATCGATCTACATGAATTTGCCTGTAATAGTATGTGAAACCCTTGTAAAAAGGATACTCGAATGCTCCTTTTGCTATTGCTATTGCATCTGCGAAAGGAGGGCTTGGATTAAGCATGTGTTATAGGATTATGCCGGTAAAATATCCAACGGGTATGTAAAGCCCGCCCTCCAGGCTCCCCCATGAGATCCTGGTTAAACTTTCTTTAGTTCGTTAGTTATTCAGTATACTCTTTTATATCACATCAGCGTGCTTAACACTACTTCTCATACGACTTATACTCGATTCAATTAATTCCTGATTGTAATCATATTTTTTTAGCTCCTTTCTCATTCTTCGATCTAGTACATCTCTAAACATATCTAAAGACCCTTCCTTGCCCTCAGCTGACTTATAATCAACTATTTCAGTTTTTCCCGTATGTGGGTGGGTAAATTCGAATATATATGTAGGGCTCCTTTGAAAAAACATCAAGTATAGAAGATAGAATGGGTGAGTAAAATGAATAGATGAATAGCTAGCTGTGTGGAAGCAGAATCTGTTGGCTTTTATATACAACTAATAAGCAAACAACAAGCTAGTGTGGTTTAAAATAAATATTAATGACGTAAATCATGCGTAAAATGATAATTGGATATACAATCATATTATGTTTATAATCTATTTACTCGTTAAAATAATTAAATTTGGGATAGACTAGGTTTAATTGTATGACACGCAAGCACATGTATTCGCTGCGGTTTGGAATACAAGATACATGTATTTTACTGCGGTATTGCACAGACAGTACAATAACAATGGTAATGGTTATAAAAAAGTGCTGGTTGTTTGTTTGAATCTGTAACATTGACATAATCCGAAAAATAATGTGGAGGAGCACACTAAGGTAGATGCAAATCGGATGGATGTTGCATAAATGCGGATCGATTGTGATTGTGAATGTAATTTGTGGTTGAGGTTGCGGTTGGGGAAGTGCGCATTTTTTAATTTTAGTATTGGCATGTTTGTAATATATATTTTACAATTTGACATTTTGCATTTCGCCCAATTCATATAATGAAAAATGTGAATAAATACATGATAAGCAGGAGGAAATTAGAGTTGACAGATAAGGAAAAACCGTTGGATTGGACAATATTGGCCATTTCTTATTGTTTGGGAATTCATATTGTTCGTTGTTCGGTGTTTGTCGTTAATTGTTCGTTGTCAATTGTTCATTATTCATATTGCACAATCTCCCCCACCACGTACATTGCACATGGCGGATTGAGAAATGAGGATTGTACATTGGAATTTCGACAAAAAGACATAAAGCAGACGAGAAAGGAAACAAGACAAAGAACAAGAAATGAGAAAGAAGAACATGTGCGCAAGTACGAATGTTCCAAATAAAGAAAAAAGCACTTTGTGTAAGGCAAAAGAATAAAACATTAATTTAGGCAAGGAAAAAAGAGGTGGAGTGAAGGGGAACAGCGGCATATTGGCACAGTCAGTCTCCTGACAATATAAAATTTACACGACAACCAGTTTTCTGCTTTCTTTATTTCATTGTTCGGTGGTTTTTGTTGCAGTGAGGAGAGAGGAAAGGGGAGAACAATGAAGTAAACGTTGGGCAACGAGTGCATGAACTATGGAAGATGCTCACGAGGTATAAGCAAGCAAGCAAGGAACGGGGTTATGTTCCAATTGGCACAAGATAACACAAGCTCTTATACACACTAGACAAAATGAAAAAAGCAAATTCTCTTATTGGCATTTCAAGCAGGCGCTGTCTTCGTTTCTTTCCTTCAGTGCTTTGATTGAGCATAAATGTACGCGCACGTACATTGATGAAGGATTATGCCTAGCGTTTACCTTACCCCTTTCCATTTTCCACATTGGGGCATTTTTTCAACACAACAACATCGTCATCCATTTTCTTTCACTTCTGCTTCCCCCTTTTTCCTTTTTTCTTTTCTTTTTTCCTGCGCATTGCCCCCGACCTCTTTCCCATCTCTTCCCAGTATGTCACTTCATTTATGCTAGTCGGAAATGTGTTTGCCAATAATTTACTGGGGCGGGAAAGTTTTTTGTGTTTTTTATATTCTATATGTTTCACTGATGTTCAATTGCCGTCAGACTTTTATTTTTAATTTTGTTTTTGTTTTGGTTTGGTTTGAGCTTTTTTTCTCATTGTGACCCTTTTTTTCTTCTATCTATCCATCTTTTATTTTGGATTTTTGCCGAATGCTTTATACAAAAAAATATTTTTTTTTGTAACCATGTCTATCTACCCCTCAATCTTTTATTTTAAGTCGATTGTAACAGATATCTTTATATAAGGCGCAAAGAAGTTCATTGTCCATCAAACATTGTTCACCCCCTCATATTTTTCTTCGTTCAACTTCTTTGTCTATCTACTTACATATCATCTCCTTTAGAAAAAAAGCATAAAGCTTCTTTTATTACTTGTTTAATAACTTTATCCCTTCACATCTTTACATTTTCCTCCTATCTCTATTCCCTTTCCTTTCTTTACGTTGATAAGGAAAATTTTGTTTGTTAGAAAAAAAAGTAATGGAGCAGAAGAAAAAGTCGGGCAACCTCAAGCAAGGAGGGGTAGCACCACTACCACCAGACCCGCTGGTGCCAAGCGTGGATTCATTACAGTCGGACACAACGCTTGGGGCGCAGAAGAAACCGGACGGCAAGGGCGGCAGCACAGTGTATGTGTCATACACGCAGCAGATGCCAACGGCGCTGGGACCCAACCAGCAGCACATGGCACCGGTGGCAGGTGGCCCGTATCCGCAGATGATGTATCCGGGACAACCGCCGTACGTGGATGCGGCGCAATGGAAGCAAGGTCAGCCATACCCGCATCCGCATCCACATCCACAGCCAAACCCAAATGATCAGACGCACGCGACGCCAGGCGGGTGGGGCGGGGCGGGCGCAGAGTTTGGATACTCGGTACCACCATCGGCGCCGCAGCACCCGCAGCTCCAGTACAACGAGTTCTCGTACTCGCAGCCTGCTATGCAGATGCCGCATGCATCCGTGCCTGTTGGCAGCAAGTCCGTCGTGGCAGGCCCAGCAGGAGGAATGGCAGCATCAGCACCACCGCCTGCAACAGCAGCAGTAGCAATGGCTGGGCCGCCGGGGCAGTCTGCCTTGGTGCTGGAGAAGGGCGATACACGGTCACAGACAAGCGATAAAATTAACTACTACGCACGGCCGCACTCGCTTATGTCGTGCGTACGCGATGGACTGCGCAATGTGGCATTTGTGGAACTGATTCCATTGTCGTCGCTTGCCACTGCAGCGTTTCTGCATCATTACCGCCACAGACACTCAAAGGATTTCATTCCCTACACGCCGCCCAAGTGGCTCAAGTACGTCAAGAACTCGCTTTACGCCTACAGCACGTACAGGTTTCTGATAGCCAACGGCTTTATCAAGCAGCCTGAGGCGCCCAAGCCCGACGGCAAGCGCGCGCTGGCAGGCGACGGGTCGCGCAGTCTGGATATCTCAGGCGAAGACCACAGCGAGTATGGCGGCAGCAGGGCGCTCAACCTGAGCGACGGCAAAGGTAATGTTGACGGCTATGACGTTAACGATGGCCATAGAGCTGCGGTGGCAGCAACAGAGCCCGGAGTGTTTATCTTTGACCCGCGGTACACGATTCCAAAGACGGACGCCAAGAGCTACTACCGGCACGTATACGCGGATGGGGCAGACTTGCGACAGACGCCGTCATATGTGCTGGGCGGTGCCGCTGGGATTCGTGCACTGCGCGCCGAGGCGCATGTGCGCAAAATGATAGCAGCGGAAGCGGAGATGCCAGCCGATCTGGATCCAGAGCACATGGCGATGGGGCTGGCTATTGCGGAGGCTGAGGAGTGTATTGCGCGCAAGCAGCAGCAGGTGCCGCGGCTTGCAGATGACGACACTATTGAGTATGTTGGGCGCATTGCGCTGGCAACAATGGGCGCCATCAGAGAACGCAAGCGCGGAGCAGCCCCCCACCACCACCTGGAACACCAGGAGAATTACAGCAGCAGCACCCAGGGCAAGCACCACGACTACATTGCCAACGATAAGCAGCTCTCTCAGAAGCAATATGCCCAGCAGCAATACGCTCAGCAGCAATACGCTCAGCAACAATACGCCGAACAACAGTACGCTCAGCACCAGTACTCGCAGCCGCTCCTCCTTCAGCAATCGCTCCCTCAGCAGACTGTGCCCGGCGGCGACGTCCACCACGGCTACCATAGACAGGACAGCACGGCGTTCTACTGACAGGCAGGCAGGCACATTGTTTAACATTCTATTTTTTCTTATGTATTAACAGCTAGACTAGGATATCACGTGAGCGCCAAGAGAAAAGACCCTCGGAGATTGGGCTTTGGGCTTTGGGGAGAGAGGAGAGGGAGGCTGCATGTGTCAGGCGACGTCTTTCCGAGTGTCACAGGCAACCAGAAAGAAGGCACAGCCCCTTCTTCTTGGGCATTGTCAGCAACCGTCAATCAGCTGGGCTGGGCTGGGGTGGTGCCTTTATTCACTTTCTCTCTCTGCCACATTACATTTCTTGACCTAATTTTTTGTTTTTCTTCAGCAAGAAGACGTGTCTGCCCATTCTATTCTGATGTTGTCCATCATTGCATGGGAGATAAATTGACATCCGAAAATGCACTCAGGATCTTTTTCTAGCTTCTTTTCTCATGCAAGTTAATGCTTGGGGGAGGGAGGAGGAAAAGGAACGAGGAGTAAATAAAAAATAGTGTTGGGATGCGGTTTTATTTAATTTTTTAGGAGTTGCCCGCCATACATGGTACAATGTCTTTTTTTTCCATCCCCCATTACCACCTTGCTACGTGTTTTTTCTTTGTCCTTCATTCAAAGATATGTGATATCTCACTCGGGGTGATTGCAACCTCTTTTTAAACATCTTTCTTTCTTTCGTTCTTCCTCTTTCTTATTCTTATACTTGTATTTTGTTTTCTGCTCTTTATATCTTTATGGCTATTCATATTGTTGCTTTATGCGACACATAATCCTTCCTTTTTCAAGAAGAGTAAAAGAAAAGTGAACGAACAAAAAAAAAGCCAGTCAATTTTTATTCCTTTCCCTTTATCACTTTTCTCATACTTGACTGTAACGTGTATAACATTTAACTTTATCTATCTATATTTCATTAACTTTTTTCTTTATTTGTGTGCGCGGGAAGCCCCCTTTGGTTGGTTTCCAACAACAAAAAAGACAACAGAAAAAAGGAAGACATAACATCATGGCGTACTCGCAGAACTATAGCTACCAGGGCATGAACAACGTTGCCAGTATGGGCGGAGGCGTAATAGGAGAGGGCGGCAGACCCAGTAACAACAATCAGGACACGGCCAGTATCATCTCGGGAGTGTCTGACTCGACTGTGCGGCCGGGCATGGCGCATGGCGCAACAGCACGAAATGGCAGTCCGTTTCCCCCGCCCCCTGCACAGAACCACGCGCAGTACGGAGCCTACGGCCCAGGGCAGCAGCAGCAGCAAGTGTATCCGCCGCAGCCGCCTCCTGCATGGCAGCCGCCGCAGCAGCAGCAGCCGCCTTACGATTATGGCGCAGGTCACGCGGGGCCCTCGGCACCGGGCACCGAGGTCGGCGACTACGAGTCATACGGCGGACCCAGCGCGTACGCCGGGCGTCCGCCAATGCCACAGCAGCAGCCGCCGCAGATGCAGCGGCCGGCACACCACGCGGCGCGTCCGCATCCGCCACGCACCAGCGGATACGACAGCGACAGCTCGTCCGACGGATACACAGCTACCACGGGCGCCGGCACATCGGGGAAGCGGGACCAGGGCTCAAAGTTCAGTTTTCTGGAGAGTCTGAAGCAGAGTCTCAAGCACGTGGGGCTGATGGATATCCTGCCCCTCGCGGGGATGATTGGCGCCGGCATATTCCATTACTACAAGAACCGCGGGAGCAAGAACCCCGAGCCGTACAGGGAGCCCTCGTGGATGCAGTACATGGCGACTGCGGCTCCGCTTGCGCAGGTTGCGTTTGGGCAGATGGGCGGCAACAAGCAGCACGGAAGACCTTCCAACAGCAACAAGCATGGCCGTCCCAACGCCCACGGTGGCCACGGCAGCGGTGGAATCAGTAGCGCTATTCCGTGGACGGCGCTCATCAGCACGCTGGCGGGCACCATGATGGGCTCCTCAAATCGTCCGCATGGTCGTCCGCATGGAAACGGCGGATACGGCAGCTACGGCGGAAACGGCAGCTACGGCGGATACGGTGGCAGGCCACCCACGAATGCAAGCAACCCGTACTCGTCGTTCACCGGCGGGCGGCCCAGCGTTGGCGGCGGATACCAGTCCAGCCAGTTTGGCGGTGGCGGCCCTAGCGCCGACCCAATCTCCAAGGTGATGGGCAAGATCATGGGCAGTCTCTTCAAGGGCAAGAACCCAGGCCCCGCCTTTGGCGCTGGCACCCGCGACCTCGAGACATCGGACGCAAACAACATTCTGCGCCAGTTCGACGACAGCTGGGCCGTGCAGCGCTTTGTGGCCGAACACTATTACCGTCACGTGTACCGCAAGAAGATGGATCTGCGCAACGCATCGGCGCAGACGCTTGGTGGAGCAGCGGCCATCCGTGCGCTGCGCGAGGAGTCGCGTATGAGCGTCATGCTGACCCCCGACAACCCGTCGGTGCCCAAGGACCTTCCGTACGACCAGATCGTTATGGGCATGGCGCTCTCCGAGGTCAGCGATCTGCTGGAGCGGAAGGCGGCCGTGGGGCCTCTGCATCCCGAGGAGTCGCTGGAGTTTGTCGGAAAGATCGCGTTGGCCACTATTATCAAGATCAAGATCGATGAGGAGGCGGGGCCCCGCAAGTCCGTGTCTGACCATCGTCTGCATTCGTCCCACCGCGATGCGCAGCATTCTTCGTCATCTGGTCGCCGCAAGCACAGGCACAAAACCGACTCCTCTTCCTCCGACCGCCACCGCTCACACTCCTCCTCTGCGCACCGCGATAGCCATGGCCATGGCCATGGCCACCGCAGATCCTCGCGCCACGATTACGAGGCCTCCTCCGCCTATTCCTCCAACCCCAGGGACTTCTCGTCCGACCCTGCCAAACACCACTCGCGCCCCATGGTTGATCCCTATGCCCATTGATTTGAGATAGAGGAAGTATCTTCTCGCTATCCAAACTCTACTTTGTGTTTGTTTCTCACTTACTCCATGGGTACAGCAGGCAAAGCATTTCTAAAAATGACGATACCTCCCTTCAATGCTTCTTCCTTCTTATATATTACCTTTTTTTCTCTCTTCATTTTTATATATTGTTTTTTATTTCTTATTCTCTTTGTTTGTTTTCTATTTATTTATTCCTTAACCTGTAGAAGCTGTTCTACTACGTGTGGAACATGAAGCAAATGGCTCCCCCACTATTTTTATATGTATTGCAAGTGCATAGACTGCACATTCTTAAAGCCTGGCAGCGACACTGCAATTGCAATAAAACCAAAGTAGATAACAGCTGGAATAATAATTTTACTACTAATTATCTGTGCACTGTCTGTAACAGCAAATATCTTAACACTCTGATGTAAACAATTAGAAAAGACTAGTTGGAAAATAAGCAATTCATAGAAAATATAATCCCAAATTCATATTTAAAAGTTCGCTTAATTCGGGGCCCCCCCTCTCGGTTCTATTCTTCTACACCCCTATCCTTTATAATTTTGGGGTTGTCTGCCTTCTTTCTTTTGCACATTTTGCAGCTCTTCTTTTTATAGCTTCAGCTATTTGCTTGTTTCTTGCAATCTGCGCTTTTATCTCCGCAGGGGATGCGTTTGTTCCTCCCGTAGTCATCGTTGTCCCACTAGTAGTAGAAGGAGAAGATCTACTTGACATGTTTAAGAAATATTGGGTATGCTGATAGCAATGTAAGCTTTAAAATGCGTGCGTGCGTGTATGTCTAAGTATTATACTATTAGCGACTATGTAATGTAAAAAAGGAGAAAGAAAGGAGAATTTCAAATAAGCTGCTGTATTCCACTAATATGTGGTAAGTTTTTACATTTTACATTTTTATTTCAATTAGCAATGTACGTATAATATATTGCATTATTCTGTCATGCTAATACCTTACAACAGTGTAAGAATTGCCCAGCTAAATGGTCAGTCTTTATTTATTAGAGATTCTAAATTAAACAAACTGCGTTTCTAACACTGGCCAAGAAATACAACTAGAGCCCCAAATATTTTGGCAATTTGAATGTAAAAAGCTAGTAAAGAACACTAGCGAGGATCTGGCAAGGAGGGCGCTGGTTTAGACATATGCTAGAGAGGAGGCATCTGTTGTTAGACAAATCGTGAGGATTGCACTTCCTACGGCTCTCATATACCCGCAACATGAGGCAAGGACTGGAACCTGGCAATGCCCACAGTCAACCCCCGGGGCTTACGGACTGTGATGTAGAAATCACGCTGATGATCAACATTGGAGGGCAACTTGTGATGCCTAGTGTGTTCTTAACATGTTATTATTAAAAGCACCTCATGCGCTTATATTTTGAGGATATAATACTTAGCAACTCTTTGAGCCAACATCCGTGTAAAAAATTTATTACATTGACGCTACAATTACGTATTATCACATCCGCTGGGACATCAGGATATTCCATTCCCCTACAACCCTCGTCACTCTCTTTCGGGTATCTTATTGTGAAGGCTATATTTAGTATTTTTGCATTCGCATATGAAAAAGGCCACAAGCAAAAAAAAAAAACTACGCGAGGCTATCAGATTTATAATGTGGTATATAAACCTTCCAAAATGTTTCTGTCATAGCAAAGCGGATGTTGTCCGTCCAACAATTCTTTCCTCAATTTTATAATTTGCTACTGCAGATAATAACCACACTTTTCAACACTTTTTTATTTTTTAAACATAACAGCTGAATAGACAATATGAGTAAGCCAATTACTAATTTTGTAGAGCTTAAAGACCATATTTCTGATAAGCGAGAAGTAGAAGTACGTATCAAGGATAACTACGATGGATCATTTTCCATTTCGTCATTAGAAGGATATTCCGACAAAAAATTTGATGATTGGCTTCTTCAACAAGCACAAAGGGAATGTGAAGAACACAACAAAGGTGTCCAAGCAAGGAGAAAACTATATTAGAAAGCGCAAATTCATACTCATTGCAGACGTTCTCCTCTTAACAACTGCTCGTCTTCCACAAGCATTCTTTGTTGGGAGGAGAGGTTTCATTTAAGATCACCTAAATAGTTGGAACTTTTATTGTAGACATTGCTAATAGCAAAGTAAGAATTGGTGCAGCTGGTACTTCTTTATCTATTCCTTTCTTTCTTTTTTTGATACAAGAATAAAAAGGAAGGGAAGAGAAATACAAAATTGGGTGGTAACGGCGAATCTATCTAGTCAATCTACGTGTTTGGAGAGTATCGAACAGTATCAGGGCCACAACAACAGTCATGAGTTTCGTGAACCTCTGAGTAATTAAAGACTGGGGTTTAAGCAACTTGTTGACCACATTATGTATTGAGCACAAATGCTGTTCAAGAACATTTCAGAGCTCAACGAAGGGAGGAGTATTTCTTCAGATGTCGCTGGAAGTGGTGCGCATAGTTGCCGCACGGGTAGAGCTGGGACAATAGGAACAGGGGACTTTTAGCCGCATCCTTTCCGCCCATGTCGGGTCCTCCAGGTACCTTGGTGCCTTGACATGAAGAAACCCCAACTATTTTGGTGATCTGGATATGAAAGGCTAGCACACAATACTTGTAAAAGTCTAGCAAGAGGGGACTCTGGTTTAGACAGATACTATAGAGGAGGGCATCTATTATTAGCCAAATCGTGAGAATTGCTCTTCCTACGGCTCTCATATACCCGCGACATGAGGCAAAGTCTGAAACCTAACAATGCCCAGAGTCAAATCCCAGGACTTACGGACTGTGACGCAGAAATCACGCTGATGATCAACATTGGAAGGCAACTTGTGATACCTAGCGTGTTCTTAACATGTTATTATTAAAAGCACCTCATGCGCTTATATTTTGAGGATATAATACTTAGCAACTCTTTGAGCCAACATCCGTGTAAAAAATTTATTACATTGACGCTACAATTACGTATTATCACATCCGCTGGGACATCAGGATATTCCATTCCCCTACAACCCTCGTCACTCTCTTTCGGGTATCTTATTGTGAAGGCTATATTTAGTATTTTTGCATTCGCATATGAAAAAGGCCACAAGCAAAAAAAAAAAACTACGCGAGGCTATCAAAATCGTAATGTAGTATATAAACCTTTCAAAAGCTTCCTGTGATAGCAAACCAGATGTTGTCCGTCCAACAATTCTTTCCTCAATTTTATAATTTGCTACCACAGCTAACAACTTCCAAACCTCTCAACACTTTTCTTTTATTTTTTTAAACTGAACAGCTGAATAAACAATATGAGTAAAATATATACAGAAGAGGCAGACATTGACGAGTTCTTGGCTCTCAAGAGAAAGTATTCCGTACGTCCTTATAAATACCTCCATGATGATAATAATAAAAACTTCTCCATGTCATCATCAGATTATGATGTCCGCAGAGATTTCGCCAGTGGACTTTTTGATTATGCACAAAAGAAATGCAAAGAACACAACATAGAGGTCCGAAAAAGAAGGGAAAGAAATATTAAAAAGCGCAGATTCTTGCCTTGTTGTTAATAGAGGTCCTCCTCTTTTTTTTATAAGCTGCCTGTCTTCTGTAAGCATTCTTTGTTGGGAGAGGAGGTTTCATTTAAGATCACCTAAATAGTTGGAACTTTTGTTGTAGACACTGCTAATAGCAAAGTAGGCGTTGGTGCAGCTGGTACTTCTTTATCTATTCCTTTCTTTCTTTTTTTGATACAAGAATAAAAAGGAAGGGAAGAGAAATACAAAATTGGGTGGTAACGGCGAATCTATCTAGTCAATCTACGTGTTTGGAGAGTATCGAACAGTATCAGGGCCACAACAACAGTCATGAGTTTCGTGAACCTCTGAGTAATTAAAGACTGGGGTTTAAGCGACTTGCTGTCCACATTATGCATTGATCACAAGTACTGTTCGAGGTCATTGCGGAACTCAACAAGGAGGCGGGTATTGCTTCAGATGCTGCTGGAAGTGGTACGTGCAGTTGCCGCAAGGGTAGAGACGGGACAATAGGAACAAGGAACTCTTTGCCGCACCCTTGTCGTTCCGTGTCGGGTCCACCAGGTACCTTGGTGCCACAACGTGAAGAAGCCCCCAAATATTTTGGTGACCTGGATATGAAAGGCTAGCACACAACACTTGTAAAAGTCTAGCAAGGGAAACTCTGGTTTAGACAGATGCTACGGAGGAGGGTATCTGTTGTTAGCCAAAACGTGAGAACTGCGCTTCCTATGGCCACTCCTATACCCGCAGTATGGGGGGGGGCAAGGACTGGAACCTAACAATGCCCAGAGCCGATCCCGGGGTTCAGGAGATAAAGCACACATTGGTTTTAGCATTCTTTGCAGCCGATTACGAATACTAAATCAGCCAAAAAGGTTTGTTGAATTAAATATCGCTCGATCACCTCATTTTTTCTGTGCAATTAAACATTTCACATTACTGCGATAGTAAAGCGTTTAGCATTATTCTGATCACCACATAAACTCCTCCTTCCTTCCTTCTTTCTCACTTGTGTTTTATACTGTTTTATTGATATTGAAAAGTTAGAGGAAAGAATTCTAATCACGTAGAACCGAATAAATCAGAACAAGGATGTCGGGGACTTCGGAAGCGCTACAAAAGGAATGGGACAGGTTTATCGAGCAGGAGAATGGAAAGGGAAAGATAAACGGCGCGGTGCACGACCTGACGAACCGGTGCTGGGACACGTGCATCAAGAGCACGAGCACCAACGCACTGGACAGCAAAGAGAAGGCGTGTCTGCAAAACTGTGTTGAAAGGTTCCTGGATGTCACCACGCATACGATTAGACGGATGCAGAATTCAAAGCCCTAGAAGACAAAAAATAAACTATTTCTGTAATTAGAGAAAGTGCGCGGAGAGTGGGTGGTGTTTCTTTTTAGTTCGTTTTCTACAACAATACGATTGAATTGCGAATAAACAGAGCTGGAAAGCAATACCAAAAGGAGGAAGTACGTTTCTTCTCATGGAGAGGAAGCGCATCTGTCCACCGGAGGGGCAGCCGAGCCCCAGCTAGCAATGCCAATATACGTAACGTAGACGAGGATGACGCAGCCGAGAGCGGCCAGCGCAACGTCCTTGATCCGGGTCCACCGACGGCCAGCGCTGATTTTGTAGTGCAGCGCGGCAGGGAAGATAAAGCTCAACGGGGTGCACGAGAAGGCGCCGATGATAGCAATGAAGTTGTCGAGCTGCTCGGCGCCAAAGACCGCAATGGACGCGACAGCCAGGGTAAGAAGAGCGCGGAACACGTTCTTCTGCCACTTGATTCTAGGGTTCCCCTTCCCAGAGAGCGGGAAGATGCCGGACTCGAGGATCCGCACGGCTGGGAACAGCTGCAGGGGCACCGACAGCATGATAGCCAGGGAGTAGAACAGCTGCACGAGGAAAGTGGGCGGAGTGCGCGGCAGGTTCAGCAGAATAACGGTCTCCACAGAGTCGCCAAAGGCAAGATACGAGAGGGCGCCAATGCCAATAAACACCACGAGACAGATGGCCAGCGCGGCAGTCAGCACTTTTGCAAACTGGTCCTGGTGCTTCATGCTGTCGATGACGGGGATGACCAGCGTCACGCCCTCGTAGGCAAACACGGCGGTTCCGACAAACAGCGGGAACCGCGCAGCGTTGTACTGCACAATGTCGGCGGCACCGGTGCTGGCAACAAGGAACCCATCGTACACCAGCACGTAGGCCAGCCCGGCCATAATGAAGGCGTTGGCAGCCACCGCAAACGGCGCAAACTGCTTGATGCGTCGCACCCACGACAGCGGCACATAGGCGACCAGCTGCATTAGCACCCAGACGGTCGGCGATACGTTGAAGCGGCAGCCCGTGACCGAATTCCACAGGTCCCGCGCATTCGTGGCCACAAAGATGGTGTAGGCCGCGCAGAACCCGATCTGCGCAAGCAGAATCGAGACCGTGACGGCGCGGCTGGCCCAGCGCCCAAACAGCGTGCGCGCCAGGTCGCTGTAGCTGCCACCGAGCTTCAGATACACCTCGCCCAGAATCACCATGCAGTGCCACGCGTACCACGCCACGAAGAACATCGTTGCCGCCGACGCCAGGAGCCCGCCGTTGGAGAACGCCTTTGGCAGCACAAGCACGCCGGTGCCGACAAATGCCTTGAGCAGCAGGAAGAATGCCTTTCTGTTCGACGCCGTGGCATGGATGCTCCGTCGCGGCACAGCCGGCGGCGGTATTTGCTGCTGTCTACGCGACAACAATGGGGCCCGTGCATCGATTGCAGCGCTGGCTGCTGGGAGCTCGTCGTCGTCGTCTTCGTCGCTCGGGTAGTCGCCGCCAGCAAAGTGGCCGTACAGCGCAATAAAGTCAATGAAGCTGTCGGCCAGGATATTGCTGGCCGGGTCGCGTCCCTGCCGCACCGCCTGGTCATGGACGAACTGGCGTCTGAAGCCGCCGGGCATACTCATCTGCTGCTGCGAGTACGGCACGTCCCACTCCGAATCCGACGCCATCCCCGAGAACGAGCCCCTGCGTTGTCTGTGCGCCGACTGCGTCTCGCTTCCGGCCGTCGGCTGCTGTCCGTTTGCGCGGTGCCAGCGGTAGATGCCGTACGTGACGTCGCCCGACAGGAGTTTCAGGGGGTCGGCAACCACCGCTGGCGCTGCCGCTCTGTCGTCCTCCTCCTCATCGTTCACGTCGCCAGCATACCCGTCCTCCACCTCGCCAAGCGCCTGCTGCTGCTCGCTTGCAAGCAAGGCGGGGCCATCGGCATCCTCCTGCACACTGGCCTCGGCCTCACTACCCGCACCCATGCGTGTCACCAGATGCCGTCTCAGCCGGCGCGCAGCCACTGACCTATCAAGCGACGTGCCACCAGCCCTGTGTGCAGCAGACCATCCTTCGCTGCCGTTATCCTCGTCCCCGCCGCTGCTGTTGTTGTTGCTGGCATTTGCTGCCATCTCCTCCATGTACAGGCTGCGCGGGAGCGACGATGGCGGCGATGCAAGGCGGTCGGTTGCGCGGGCAAGCGATGCTGAGTCCTCCCTGCGTCGGGGGATTTCTATCCGCTGTGAATCCGCCCCCGCTGCCACGACGTCACCGCTACCCGCTGTTCCCCGTCGCTGCGCATTGCTAGGCAGCCGCTTGTCGCTGCTGGAGGCGCTGTCGGATGGCATGGTACAAAAATGTAATTCGCTTTTTTATTATGCTTTTAATACAAGCTTTCTGGATATTAAGAAGGTTACAAGTACACGAAAAACTGGGGGAGGGGAGTGGGGGTTTCTATAGTATGAAATACAGATTTGTCTATTTTAAAATGAAGCAAAGAATGAAAAGACAAGAAAGAAGAGATGATGGCGCTAAAAAAGGCCTTGGACTTGCAGTGCGAAGCGGGTTGGGCTGGGGAATAAAAATTAAGGCTAATGGCGAAGCAGTAAACCTTTCCTTGTTTCGTCTTCCGCATTGGCACATGACCCACACACGATGATGAACAAGTAAGGAAAGCTAAACTGAATGGGGCCAGTCTGGCTTTTTTTTCCTTCTTTCTCACACACGTGCCTTCTCGCATTTCAGGATACTCTTTACAGAACCACCAAGATGAAAAAAAGAAAGGCGGCTGACTGAGACTCGCCGATAACACCTTTATATATCATCGTTACCAAGAAGCTTCCATGCAGACAGATGTTCCTCCATGCAGGAGGTCTTCTATGTCTACTGCTTCAGGTTGTTGAGCTCAATGTAAACACGGTCTAGGTCGCGCAGAACAACACGCAGATCCAGCTCCGACATGTTTCTGCTTTTGACACCCTCCACCACACCAGACGACGATGCATCAGCATCGCTACTTGAACTATGACGAGTATCCAGCTGTTGTCCCGCCTGCCTCTGCCTCTGCCTCTGCTTCTGCTTTTGCTGTTTGTGCGGCGGAACAAGCGATGTGGTGGACGACAGCCTAACCACCTCGTCCTGCCACACCCGCGACAACATATGCAGCGCCCCGCCCATTGCGTCAAGATGGTCCCTGCTGGCAGTTCCGTCGGTGGCACGCGGCGCTAGAATATCAAGACACTGGGCGGCAACCGTCGTTACCTGGGCAGTCACCGACCCAAGCGCACGAATGGCCTCCACATCCGTGCACTCCTCGCCGCTGTCTCCCGCCGTTTCTGGTGCTGGTGGTGAGGGTGCAATAACCTCCAGTGGTATTTGGTTTAGCGGCGGCGATGCCGATGCCGATGCCGATACCGATACTGGCGAAGAGGCGGCCTGCCAGCCGCTATTACCAACACCGCTGCTACCGCCCAAGCCACCCGTCTTCTTCCTGGCAACCATAAGCGGACTGGAGGGGCTGCTGCTCTTCGAGCCGCTGCTGGGTAATGCGCCTCCCGCGTACCCACTGCCACTCATACTGATGCTTCCATTCGTCCTCCGGTGCTGCAGAATGTTGCTCGTGTACATCTTTCTCCCCTGCCAACTAACAGCGATAGGCGCCGATGCGACCAAAGTCCCCCCGCCTACCACCGTGGAGGCGCTTGTTTTGCTGATGGGCGACACCCTGGCGCCTGGAAGAGACAATGGCTCCTCGCGGCTGTGCGTGGCACCACCATCAGCCATGCTCTTCTGCTTCTGCTCTGGTTGCTTCGGGGCCTCGGTCTCATCAATGACGTCCCACGCGTCGTCCTCCCATATCTCGTACTGGTTGGCAATCAGCCTTGCCACCTCGGCCGACGGATGGCTGCGCAGGTACGCGGCCTGGAGCGCTAGCCGCTGCACCGGCAGCACGCCCAGCTGGGTGACGGCCGAGTACGGCAGCCTTGGAGCCAGCGCCAAGGCGTCCTCCAGCACCGCCTCATGAGTCTGCTGCTGCTGCTGCTGCTGCGGTTGGTTTGGCGGAAGCGGCGAACTGGGCAGCGCGGGTGTCTGGTCCAGCGTGTCCTGCGTGGGGTTGGGCAGCGGCGGCAGGTGCAGCAGAGTATTGAGGTTGTCGGCGTAATCGCCAGCCAACAGCCGCCGCCTGTTGGCCAAAAGAAGAACCACGCCAACCCAGTCCACCAGACGCAGCGCAGTGCCGCCACCCGCGTTGTCTGCGAATAGCATGCCCCACAGCACGACGACGTCGTCGAGACGAGCTAACTCGCGGCTGAACAGAAGGCGGTACCATCTGATTCCAAACAACTGCGGCTCGATGTCCAGGCATCGCAGCTGCGATGCCAGCCGCGGGTCAACGGACTCCAGCTTCTCCAGCAGCCCGTAGCACTGCGCAACTATCGGGGCGCGCGCCTTCATCGCCTCGATTGCCGCCCTCCTATGCTCGTCGGCGCCGTCCTGTTGATTTCGCCGCCTGGCTGGCCGCAGCGGGGGCGACGCGAAGTTGGCCGGCGACTGGTACCAGGGGACGCACATGCGCATCAGTCTGCCAAACAGTCCAAATGCATCGTGCTCAACGTACCTGCGATCCATAACCGAGCCCAAGAACCACCCGTCCGCACCGCCGGTATCCACCGAATCCCCATCAACGACCATCAGCAGCGGACCCAGGAGCTCGTGCATCCCCTGTCTGTACTGCAGGGAGCTGTGCATTTTGGCGTAGACAAGCAGGATGTCGCTCATCAGCTTCTGCACTCGCGGGTGCCGGAAGTACGGCTGGTCCGGGAACGTCCGCCCCACGTCCTGCGCGATCGTTGTGCGCAGCTCCTGGTCCCTGTGGTACTGGTTCCACGGACTATCCTCGTCCAGCGACAGCGGGTTCATCCGCCTCCAATCCGCCACCTCCCCCGCTGCCACCGGCGGCTCCGTGGTCTCATTCGGATCCACCACATACGTCTGCCTCAGCGCCTCGTAGTTCCTCCGCTCCTTCTCCATCACGGGCCCCCACACGCGCCGGCACTCGTCGTCGTCCTCGCCCTCGCCAAAGCTCTCTATTGGCAGCAGGTCCAGGTAGAGCCGCCACTGAAGGGACCGGAGCGGCAACCCCTTCACGTTGCCCGAGAACGCTAGTGTCCGCAAATGCTCCGGCGACATTAACGCCACCCGCTTGAGTTTGTTCCAATCCTCTCGTAGTTTGTCCATCTACATCCAAATCCTCCTGCGTATATATCAAAATGGTCAATGAAGGAATAGAAATACAAGTGTTGTGAATAAAAAAAGACCACCCTTAAAATAATATAGTTAGAAAGCGGAAAATAAGAAAAGCCATCAACATAATATATTAAAAATGCGCTTACAATTTTAGTGTGTTGAAAATACTCTAGGGTGCGATTGTTTGTTAAAAAGCCAAACTCAGCGCGGTTGATTGGGCTGATTTGCCTAATAATCTGATTGCATTCCCCGATAGTATAGTGGCGAGTACACCAGTCTGTCACATTGGAGACCCGGGTTCAATTCCCGGTCGGAGAGCTTCCTTTTTTGCAAAGTTTTTGTTGCATTTTTTCAACGTGGTATAATAATGAAACTTTTTATTTGCGACACATAAAAATATGGTATACCTGAAGGATACAAAACGACAATCTTTAATCGAACAATAAAATTTTATCCCCTTAAAAAAGGGACCGCCAAAAAGTGCTCTCCGACCGGGAATTGAACCCGGGTCTCCAATGTGACAGACTGGTGTACTCGCCACTATACTATCGGGGAATTGGTACTAGATTGAATCCAGCATCCACTGCTAAAAGTGGCGCACTAATAAACAGTCACTCTAAAGGCAATGTTATATAACCCTTGCTAAAATAATGAGCACCCCCCACAATAATTGGAACACAATCAAAGCAATTACCACGGCAAGCCAAACACTTCATCATCATCAAAAAAAATCTAACTTCTCACTGCAAACAAGTGATGAACTAACTACTGTATCCATTATACCGAACCAACTACTATTCACGGATACCCGCGCAATGTACAAGACGTTCTCGTCAGCAGTCAACTGGACGCAGGGGCTTCCAGAGAGCGGAACAACAACAGTGGTGTGCGGGGACATCGAAGCGGACGGGAGCGTGCTGGTTCCGCATTTCGTACAAAGCGCGCTACAGGAGACACCGGGCAGCGGGGCGGTGGTAGTACTGGTGAGTCTGACGCAAACAATGAGCCACTACATGCACATCATGCGCAAGATGGGGGTGAATCTGGCGCGCCAGCCAGGATTCCAGTTTGTCGACGCGCTGACGTCCGCGGGTGTGGGTCTGGCGGGCAGCGAGTTGGTGGCGGCCGCAACGAGACCGCATTTTGCGGTGGCGGACCGTGCGGATTGGTCCGGGTTCTTCCGCTGGCTGGCCCACTCACAGCCGCCCGGGTGTACGGTGGTGGTCGACGGGCTCTGCTCGCTGCTGGACCAGGGGTTCGGCTGCGCCTTTGTTGTCAACTTCGTCGACACGTGCCGCAGGATCATCGAGGCCAAGGCCGCCCAGAACACCGGTGCGGCGAGACTGGTGGCCACCCTGTTTCTCGACGACTTCTCGGAAGCCCTGGCGCGGTCGCTGATCCGCAGATCCCACTACTTCCTCAGCTTCGAGGCCCTGGCGTCCGGCTCCTCCACCGAGGTGGCCGGCCAGCTGACCGTTGTTCCGGGCCATCTGTTCTGCCACATCCAGGAGGAGGAGCAATCCGCTGCAAAGTTCAAGCCCGCGCTTCTGCACTACCGCGTGTCCGACACAACCGTCGAGTTCTTTTCTCCCGGCCAATCCCGCATGGTGCTCTAGGAACGTGAAAGTGAAAATGGAAGATGGAATATTATTGTTGCTATTTTTTGTTCTTATATACATAGAAAAGATGAAGAAAGAAGAGAAAAGAAAACAAGGGGATCTGAGAAGAAATGGAAAGAAATGGAAAATGGCAAAACCCAAACAAGAACATATCAACCAAACAGAGGGAGCGGATGATGGCAAGAACAAGCAGCAAGATTCAGCACTGGATCACAGCACATGGCGGATCAGACGCTGTGGCCTGCTGTGGCTGTGAGAGAGACAGCTCCAGCGCCATCTGGGGGAGCAGGAGCTCGGCAAAGATACCCGCAGCAGCTACAAGCATCGCTGGCGCAAACAGCACGGCTGCGGACTTTTGGCCAAGCTGTACCGCGCGTCTGTCTGCAGAGCATTCCTCTTCTAGGACATCGTCGCCCATGTCAAGCAGCGCATCCACCGCCTGCTTGCGACGGGCCTCTGCTGCAAGCTCATCAAACGTTGCACTGAACGACACCGGAAGCATGGTTGTGTTGACAGTGATGTAGCCAGAGCTGTTGCTCTTTGCCGCCCAGCTGCCGCTTGCCGCCGCAGACGAGCCGCCAGCAGCGCTCTTCTTTGTGGCTGCTGCCTGCCCAATGTCCTTGTGGGGGTTGAAGCGCACCATCGGGGCAGCTGGCGCCATGGCCGGAGATGCTGCTGCCGTTGCTGTCGGTGTTGCGGCGGCAGATGATAGAGAAGAGGCGATCTTTGCTACTGGCTTTGCTTGCTGAAGCGGCTTCTGCACCATGGCCTGTCCGGAAGCCGTGCGCGCTGCAGAAGCAGCCAGTGACTGCGAAGCCGTCGATGTGCCCAGTCTTTGTCTCAGCTTTTGGATCTCGTCGCGTAGCTGCTGGTTCTCCTTCTTCGACACCACAAGATCCTTTCGAAGCCCATCGGCCTCCTCCTTGTGCATGCGCACCTCGGCTTCAAGATTCGATATGTACTCTACACCAATATCAGCTTGATTAAAAATCATTCAGAAGCGCGGAGATCAGAAATAAGGGAAAAAAACTCACAAGCGGAGAAATGGCGGGCAATCAAAAACACCGAGCAAGCGCCGTCGCCAATAAGCAAACAGTGGGGAGGAGGAGAAAGAAGAAAAACCCGCCCCTCCCCCTCTTCATGCAAGGAGAAAAGGCGAAAGAGCAACATGGAATATAAAAAATGCCCAGCCAAGAAATATAAAGCATGCAAGCATGCCCAGTTTGTAAATGCCCTATTACGCAAGCGTGCGGGGTGGAGGGTATTAGTAATGTGCATCAAGCTGTTGTTATTTTCTTTTCATTAAGCCTTACCTTTGCGGCGCACTCGGAAGTTGCGTGCAGATATCTTGTTGCGCAGCTGTCTTCGCTCCTTGGACGACATTGACTTTAGATCCACTCCAACAAGTTCATCCGACGCTGCCTCTGCCATGAGGCTGGCTAGCTCAGCGTCAGGGCTCTCCTCCCTGACGCCCCTTCTCCCGGCAGCAGTAGTGGCATTGCGTGCTGGTGGGGATCCAGGTGCCCTGCCTGCTGAAGGAGCGTTTGCGTTCTTGGGAGCAGATGCAGTAGCTGCTGAACCAACGACAGTAGAAGAAGACACACGCTTGCCGGTAGCCACGCTGGGCGCTTGTTGCTGCTGCATGGTCTTCTTCTGCAGGCTGTTCACGCTGCCACTGGTAGTGGGTTTGCTATCGCTAGCCTGTGTCTTTTGAATTCTGGGCCCAACATCCAGGGGCTGGCTGGCAGCAGTTGATGTTGTATCCTCGGCTGCTGCATCCATAGTATCAACAGCCATGGGCTCGCTGCTCTCCACCACGTCTGAAACGGGCGACACCAGTTGGCTTTCAGAGGCAACGGATGGCTCGGAAAATGGAAAAGGTCCCAGAGAAGAGAGGAAAGCCTCCGTAAGAAGGGTGTTGGCATCCGTTGCCCCAGCATTAAATGCGCTGCCATCTGTGGAAGCAGTATATAGGGGCTCAGCGCTGTTCATCTGGAAGCTGGTGAGTGAGCTTGGGTCAACCGTTCCCAGGCCAGCGCTGCTATCTCCGTTGACTCCGTTGAGCAGCAGCTGCAGCAGGAGCTCGTTTCCCAGCGAATTTGCTTTGTCAACGTCCATGCTGCCTATCGCGTTCTCTGCCGAATTGGCTTCAGCCGACGAAGGGTCAACAAGGAACTGGTTAATGTAAGTACTGAATGAATCGTCCATGACTGCAGAATACAACAACAATAATAATAATAATAACGATAATAATGACAAAAATAGACAGAAAGGGTTACAGGTTGACTGAGTGTTATAGGAGAAAAGAGAGAAAAGAACAAAAGCTATAGTGGCAGAGGTGGAAAAGAAGAAGAATGCTAGGGAAGATGATGGAAGGAATATTGTTGTTACTGGAAAGTGGTGGTTAAATAATAACGAATAAAAAAGAAAGAGAAAAAGGACAAGATGCACCTTGTGTTGAAACACCACGCCGCTTTTAAAGAGAAAAAAAGACGATTTGGTAACGAAAACAAAAGGTGGGTGTGGTGTTGAGTGGAGGTTTACGGACGTCTTGGCGGTTTTTATACCAGACGGCGACTGCGGGCTCTCTTCCACGGCATTTACCCACTCCACTCCACTCTTCTTTCCTGACGAAAAAAAAAACAAGCTCTCATGCCCAGTTCTGCAGCTCAGACTCGGACAAAAAGACACACGACGGTCGTTGTGAAAGAGACAGCAGCGGCGGATTCGGGTTGCTTTTTATTGTTGTTGTTTGTTGTTTGTTGCTGTTCCTGTCAGCCTTTTTCTGTTCGTTTCTGTTTCGCTGGTCTGCGCACAAGTGCATCACAATCATGTTCTTTCTTTCTCCCCGACCCCTCGTCCGGTCTTTTAAAGAAACAAAGCGGGTGTAGATCAGCTTTTCTGTCCACAAAGAAAACCCACTCCCCGCTCAGCCGCCTAAAGTTACCTTTTCTGCCGCAGCTCTTTTCTTATTTTTTTTCTAATCACCGCTGTTGTTTTGTCTTGTTGACACCATACCGATATTCCATTGCATCTCGCTGCGGGCTTGAACAAGCATAAAAACTACAGAAAGCGATTGCTTTCTGTTCTTTGGGGCGCAAGAGCTTTCTATAATCCCATTTGAGACTGCAGCAGTGACTTCTTTTACTAAAGATCAAGCCGGGGATGTCAACAACGATACTGAAGAGGCAAAAGTGTGTTCTGTGCGAAGAACAGATGAGCCGCACCAGTTGGAGCTATCCTGATCAGCACAGATATTTGGCTCTTTCGCCATGCCCTGTCAAAAGGAAAAGAAAGGCTTGTGTCAGTAACATTTTATTCTGACACCAGCTGAGGACATCCAGTTTACTTCCATTTCAAAATATGCTTATGGTATAGCATAGATCCAGAGGGAAGATTCAAACATCAATATGTAACTAGTTGGCCAGTGACAAGTGTTTTTTGATGAGAAAACTATAACTAACAGCATTAGCAAAATTGCCAACATTTTGATTTTATATGCAAGTTCAGATATAGCTAAATTTTATTAGGCAGATATGAATGCAGACAGTGGTTTCTGTTTTAACATCGTGTATGGTAATTGGATGGCCTGCACACAATACATTAGCATGTTTGCATTGAGAAAATATGCTAATCTGTGACTTGGGGAGGAGAAATCTTATGATAACCTTTTCACTTGATGCCAAAATATAAAAAAAAATCTCAGAAGCAGGGTGCATTGACCTTTTCTCATCAAACTTTTAACCCAGTCCTACCCAACTCTGGTCACAGTTTTTTTACTTTTCAACTGACTATCCAACACAGGTATGATAATCATAGCAGTTTTTTTTTTAGATTTTTCCCTTTCCTTTTTGATACCTTGTACTCGTTAATAGATAGTGTTGGTAGGATAACAGATTGTTGGAATTTAATAAACATGGCATGTTTGCTCTTCTTGTTATTGACATCTACTATGCTACATACCACCTTGTGTGCAACCCCATGTGTTCATTCATCATAGTAGTTGCCGTTTTTAATTGACAGAGAAATAGCTGTGGTGATCTGATCCAACAAGAGTGATTAGGTAAAGTTGCTTAATTGTGTTAAGAATTAAGGATTAATAAACGCGCGAATCTTGCTCAGTGGCGCGGGTAGATGCAGAGGAAAAACATGTCAAACCAGGTTTGCTCAATTCCGCTGTGTCGTCGTTCGTGCTATTTTATTCTTATTATCTTATTTTTCCTCCCACTCCTTGGCTCTACCGTAATCGCACTCGTGTTTATTGCATCTGCACGTTGTTAAATTCTTCATTTATCTGTTTTCTTTTTTTATAAATCGCGCTAAAAAACAACAAATATATTTTTATTTCAAATCACCACAACCCCCCACCATCAAGCACAGAGACAATGATGGACACGCTTGAGCCACGCGTCATCGAGGTCCCCATTGACAATTCAAATGATGTTCTGGAGATAGACTGCTCCCAGCTCCCGGAACACGCGGCAGAGATATGCGATATTCTCGAGAACGAGGGCAGCGCACTACGGTTCTACTACTTGTTTGCGCTCGAGTACTATAAGCAAGGGCAGGTGGACGAGGCGATCGTTGGGCTGAAGCGGGGGATAGCGAACGCCAAGGCGAATGACCAGACGGCCAAGGTGCCGCTACTGACACTGTTGGCAAGCATCTATGTGCAGAAGGCAAAAACAACGGTATCTGGGGCAGCGAGCGGCGACCGCGATATGCTTCTGCAGATGGCAATGACGTTACTTGGCGAGGCAGAGAGGATCAACCGGAGCGAGCCGAGGATCTTTCTTGTCAAGGGGATGTTGGCAATGGCGCAGAGGCAGCCGGACTCGGCACTTGTGCAGTTCAATACGGCGCTCCAGTACGATGCAACCAGCCTGCCTTGTCTGCTGGGCAAGGCGCGGGTGCTCTTTGGGAAGCGGCAGTTCCAGCAGGCGCTGGCCATCTACCAGCAGATCCTGACAATCAGACCCTCGGCCAAACCGGATGTCCGTATTGGTATCGGAATGTGTCTGTACAAGCTCGGGTATCCCGAGGATGCGCGCCGGGCGCTTGCCCGTGCAGTCGAGGTTGATCCAACTGCTTCTGCGCCGCACATACTGCTTGCCACGATGGATCTGAACCAGATCAAGCGCTCCGTGGATCCGCGCATATCAGAGCCTGCGGTGGCTGCCGATGGGCTGGATAAGACGCTCAAGGAGGCCGAGAACCTGTTGCAGAGAGCCATGGACAGCCTGCGCAAGGCGTACGAGCTGCAGCCAGATAATCCAGCAGCGCTGATATTCCTGGCAGACCGGCTGTTTTTCCAGAACAACTACGATGGAGCCCGTGAGCTTGGAGAGCGCGCCCTAAAGACAGCCGACACGATGGCGATCCAGGCAGAGGCGCATTACCAGATAGCACGCGCATACCACGCGGCCAAGCGGTTCGATATGGCGTACGATGCGTACCAAAAGTGCCTGGCCATCAACGAGAAACACAGCTTGGCGCGGTACGGATTGGGCCAGATGCAGCTGCAGCGCACAGACATGTCAAGCGCCGAGGCAACCTTCCAACGAGTTCTTGAGCGTCACCCGAAATGCGTCGAGGTGCTGCGGGCTCTCGGCTATTTGCACGCGCGACTTCCCAACACAAAGGCAAAGGCGCTTGAGTACTACGAAAGGGAAATGCAGGTGGTTGCTGAGGAGGCTGCTGAGCGGACGGGTGTTGCATCCGTTGACGATGACGCTTCTACGTGGTTCGATGATGCCAATCTGTTCCTGGAGGCTGGGCTTCTGTACGAGGCGTCCAGTGCAAGGAAGGCACGTAAATCGTATCTGATGGCTGCTAGCATTCTTACGCGCACAAAGGACGGATCGAGTGGAGTGCTTCCGGAGCTGTGGAACAACCTTGGCGCTCTGGGACAGCTGACTGATGACAGCGGTGATCTGATTCTTGCAGAATACAGCGCTGCGGCCTCTGGATGCACCGAGGCGCTGGCTGCCGCCCGTGCGCGTCTGTCTGAGAAGAAGGCAGCAGCAGCCAGTGGTGGTGGGGCGGCGTCCTCGAAGCTGGCGAACGAGATCCAAAGGCTTGAGAACACTCTGGTGACCATTACCTACAATGTAGCGCAGTTCTACGAGCGCTGTGGGCTTTGGGCAAAGGCAGAGACGCTGTACCACAGGCTCTTGGAAGACGTGCCTACCTATGCCGATGCGCGTCTGCGGCTGGCGTACATCGCCTTTTATTGCCGCAGCGATGGCGATGCGGCAGTTGCACACATTGCGCATATCGTGAAGCTGGATCCCAAGCGCGTGTCGGCGTGGCTGATGCGCGGCAACATCGAGCTGCAGCGCAAGAATGTCCAGGATGCCCGACGCGCCTTTGAGCATGTGCTGAAGGAGATTGCCAAGCATGACGTCTACGCATTGTGCTCATTGGGGAACTATTACCTGGCTGCTGGCGAGTCTGAGAACACTCGTGCCTTGACAGCTGGTGGTGGTAGCAACGGGTCTTCATCGTCGTCTTCGGTCTCAAGAAAGGCAAAGGAGCAGGCGATTCAGAACTATAAGCGCGCACTAGAGTTCTTTGACAAGTGTCTGACGCTTGATCCCAAGTGTGCGCTTGCGGCGCATGGTGCTGCAATTGCAATGGCCGAGAACGACTTTGCCACCGAGGCACGGCGCGTGTTCCAAAGCGTGCGGGACGCTGCCACCACTGGGCTTGGGCCGGCGTCTCTGTGCAATCCGGCTGCGTCTGATCTTGTTTTCAAGACCGCTGGATGTAAGCATGCTCTGGTTCCGTCGTCGGAGACTGACACCTCTGCCACAACTGCCCGCATGGCTTCTGCCGATAAGGCGCCGCTTGTTGGATGCGATGTGATGCTGTGGTCTGGCGTCAATGCTGCGCATGCGCTGGTTGAGGCCGGGAACTACCGCCAGGCGGTGCTTGCTTACGAGGCATGCTCCCGTCGTCTCGAGGACACGACTGCTGCGCTGGAGGCTGCTGATCGGCAGTCGAAGGAGGGTCTTCATTCGGCTGGTGCGGTAATGGTCGTTTCTGCGCTGGAACCAACTGCTGAGCCAGATGCTGCTGTTGCCAGCTCAAACGACGATGGTGTCCCGACCACCTTCCAGATGATGACCAACTCGGAAAGAGCTGACCGCGCAAAGGCTAAGCGCGATATACAGATATACCATGCGCGTGCGCTGTATATCCAGGCCAAGGCCGACAAGGACATTGATGTGATGCGGTTGTCGCTGGAGCTGGTGCGTCGCACGTGCGAGCAGTTCGATGTCAGGCTGCCGGAGTCCGCGGTGTCCAAGCCGGAGAATAACGGGACTGACACGAAGGAGGAGCCACCTGCTGCGACAACCGATGAGGATGGCGATGTCAGGATGCAATCTGCGGAGGATGAGACCAAGAAACATGCGTCGCATCGGCACCACCAGGTACGGCTGTCGCCCGATGACGGTTTACTTCTCTTTGATCTGGCGCTTGTTGAGCAAGCTGTTGCGCAGCTGGCTAGCGAGATGTCAGAGTCGCTGCGGACCCTACAGATCCTTGACGCAGCCATCGGCGACCTTGAGCACAGCACCACGGCATTTTCGTTCCTGGCAAGCTGGGGCAAGGGAGCACAGAAGAAGCAGCAGAAGCTCCTCTTCAGTCCCCGGCTTTCGTCCGAGAGGGCAGCGTTTGGCAAGTCGTTGGTCACGAAGCTTCAGCGCAAGAGACAGGAGCAAGAGCAGCTTGACCGCCAGCGTAAGGAGAACGTTGATCTCTGGCACAGGCAGCTGGAGGAGGAGGAGACGAAGAAGCGGGAGGCTGCGGAGAAGGCCGAGGAGGAGCGTCGTCAAGTCGAGGAGAGGTTGTTGCGGGAAACAGAGGAGCGCAATGCTATTCTGCGCGACCAGATGGCTGCCGATGCTGCTAAGCAGGCGGCCGAGGCGTCGGTGTCGGCCACCACCTCGGCTGCGCGCTCATCGAAGCGAAAGAGCCGTGCAAAGGAGGCGGCTGACGATGGGTTCATTTCCGATCATGACGATCTTGATGGATACTACAGTGCTGGTGGCGATAGGAACGAGACTGATGGCGGTGCTGCTGCTGCTGCTAGCGATGATGCGTCGGATGTGGAGAGTGCTGGTGCCGGTGGTGGCGGTAAGCGTAAACCCCCGCAGCGTCCCTCCACCCAACGCCTTTCGCGCGCTGTTCCCCGAAAACGCAAGCAGGTTTTGTCCAGAGGCAGAAGGAGCAAGCAGGCTGCGGCGAGTTCTGCGCCGTCTGGCGGTGAGGAGTCCGACGCTGGTGGTGTGGATGCTGACAGCAGGAAGGACGGAAGCTCGCGGACGCCCCAGAAACGGCGGAATGTGCAGGAATCGGAGGAGGAAGATGGTGACGAGGCAGAACCCCAAGGCAATGGCGGTGATGATGACCGTGCGCCCGATGGTGGTGAGAAGACTGGAACGCCGTCGCCCCCAAGGGAAGCTTCTGCGACCACTTTTGGAGGAAGATTCAAGACAAAGCCCATTGTCACTGACTCTGATAGCGAATCGGAGTAGCTTCTATATTGTGCAAAATAAATAAATGTCAGGCTTTCTGTTAGATGGAAAAATGATTGTTTGTTTTGCGAAATAACATTAATGACAAGCCTTTTTTTTTGCAGAATTCGGTATTGTTATGTATTAAAGTATATTGTTAGAAAAAAAAGCTGTTCAAGATAATTTAGGAAAGCCGACAAGGAAATCACCTCTCCTCCCCTAGCAGGGATCTCACAGAGAAGAGGTGGGCTCAACATATCCATGGAAACATTCCATTGTGTAAACCATACGGCAGTATGCAAAACCCTACTCTGGGAGCTATATTATTCACTGCCCTTTTTCTTTCTCTCTATCAATTAGAGCTTTTCTGGTGTGGCTCTTTCCCACTTCCGCATATTTTTCAAACACAGCGATATCTTTCAGCCGTATGGTTATAGTTTTATTTTTCAACATCTTTGTGGGGCTGACCGCGCACTTCAGTACTTCTTTTTTGTTTATCTTGGCCTTGTATGTCCCGCTGTCTTTGGTGTATGCAATGCACTTTGTTATATAGCCACTATCATTCCAACTCTGTGCAAGATGTTCGGTGTTTTTCAAAACCCTAGCATCACCGCTTTTGGTGAACGTATCAGTGCTCATACTTTAATATTCCCAGTATATGCAATCGAGGGTGTGGGATGGTATGGATGGGTTTTCCTTGAGACAAGAGGATGGTTGGAAAAACAGCCGGCTATTTATATTACATTCTCCCCATGGTTGCAGGTATACCGAATTATCTTGTTCATGTTGTATGTGCTACACAATATTAGTTTTCCTTTTTTAATATTTAAAGTGCGACTGCCCACACATATATTTCTTTTTATTCTCCGATTTCCTTTTTATGCAATAAAACATAAAGCCACATTTTAGAATAAAAGTAACCAAGACTTCAATATTTATCCTAAAGCGGAAAAACGAAAGAATGTTAGTTGCGGCAAAAGGAAAGCAATACACAACATTTGTACCAGTGTGACCAACGTATATCATGACAAAAGGGGTTCTTTGACAGAAAGTACAAAGAAGAAACAACACGGGGACATTGGATTCATCCTTATATAAATCGCTTTGGCGTCTTGTATTTATTACGCAGCGATACTAAAAGATAATAGTCATAATATTACGTCCAAATATATTTAATTTAATCATTCGGTCAGTCTGGCGGCTAGCCAAGCATTGGGGTTTGGCTCCTTTTCCAAGCCCACACATTTCTTTTGGTTTTCCCATATTACGGAATATATTGATATAAAAACAAAAAACATTGAATGTCAGAACCTGGAGAGCTCTTTCCTATTAAAGTATCTTCACAGCAACAGCTATAACCACTGATGACCGGTAATTTGAGCTAGTACAATTTGGTACAGAACGCCCACTTTGGATTTTCCAAAAGCTCTTGATTTATTTTACCTAACATGTAAAGCTCACTTTATATCATCTAATGATACCAAAATCATGCTAAAAGAAATAGAAAAAGCCGTGTGCGCCCCATATACCATGGTTAGGCCAAGTAACAATCCAATGTCGATCAAAACAGACAAATGAGGCACCAGAGCAGAAGAAGCTGCGCGCACAAACAAGCAGAGCAATTTGGAACCTCCTTATAAATGAACAATAGTTGAATTTGCCCAAACTTGATTCATTTAATCAATGGCTTGATCTGATTTTTATTCGACCGCTTTTTGTTATTTTCCTTTTTAGCTAATAGCGTTCTTCTATTGTTTTCTTTTTTCACTTTTCCATGCTTTTCAAAGTAATCAACGTACCTCAGCGGTACAGTTATAGGTCCTTTGTTCATTTTAAATGTCGCTTTGGCCTTGTAAGTCCCAGTTATTTCCGTGTATGCGATGCATTTTATTTCATAGCCTCTGCTTTTCCAATCCTTTGCTGTAGTGGTATATTTTTTAAAAAGTTCACCATTATACGGATCACCAGGTTTAACGGCACTCATAGTATAAGTATTTCTATAAAAAAGATGAATAGAAATTAAAATATACAATTAAGGGTGTAGTGTTGAGTAGAAAAATTTAATAAACAAAAGATGGTTGGGAAATAATCGATTATTTATACAACTTTTTTGCGGGTTTACCAAAATTATTTCGTTAATTTGTATTTTCTTTAATTTCTTCCGTCCGCCCCTTATACAAAAAAACATAAAGACTAATTACAAAGCGCAATTAAACAAGTCTTTACTAGCTATTCTAAAACGGTGAATGACTAAAAAGAACACATTTTAATTGTAGAAAAGAATTAATACACACCACATGCACATAACGTGTGCGCTAGCATCACCAAATATAATAGAAATAATATGTCTTTGATATAAGGCACAAAAGAACAAAAAACTAATGAGCATTAGCTTTACATAAAGCGCTTTAGTATTCTGTTCTACGCAGCAATACCAGAATGTTAATAATTTACAAATGTCACTCAAAAGCTTCAAACGCGATAAATACTAGTGTATTGGTCTGTACATTTTCTAATTTCAGCAAAAAAAAGCTGGTGAGTTGGCTCGCAAAGGCCGCGTGGCCCAATGGATAAGGCGCTTGACTACGGATCAAGCGATTCCAGGTTCGAGTCCTGGCGTGGTCGTTTTTTGTCAGTTCTTTTAAGCGTGGAGATGTGGATGGATCATGCAATCAAGCACTGATCTGTTTGCTTTTTTTTGTGGTAACTGCAAAAAATTTTTTTATTCAGCATGGATTGATCTTTGACAACAACGACGGTGATGATGTCTGTAACGGATTCTCTTTCTCTCTTGGTTCTGCTTGCAAAAGAAATCTCAAAGTGTTTTTAACTTCCTAGTCTCTCTTACTTTACTTTCTGCAAAAAGGAAAAAAACCAAAAACGGGACACTGATGGCGCCATCAGGGTTCAGAACGCTAGAGCGGCAACGGGCGGCAGTAACACCAAGACAAGACCATGAGTATCCCAAGATGCAGGAGCTGACGGCTCCACACATAGAGTCGTTCAACTCGATATGGGAGGCAGCGGGACCAAGCACAGGACCGCTTGTGGACATTGCGATGGAGCTGTTGGGAAAGCAAACGGTGTTTGACGGGAAGGGTGACGCGGATCATCCGCACGGAAACAAGCTGACGTACTGGGTGACGGGGGTGCGGCTGGACCATCCGTCGCTGTCTAATAGAGAAACAAAAACCAAGGACGTAATGTTGTACCCGACCGAGTGCAGACAGCGCGCTATTTCGTACCGTGGGCGGTTGTCAGGAGTGCTTCATTGCCAGGTGAACGATAACCCGGCAACTGCGGAGGAGCGCAGCTTTGGACAGCTACCAGTCATGGTCAGGTCGAATCGTTGTAACCTGAAGAACATGGGCCCGGCGGATCTGGTCAGGAACCACGAGGAGGCCGAGGAGATGGGCGGATACTTTATCGTCAACGGTAATGAAAAGGTGATCCGTCTGCTGGTTGCGCAGCGGCGGAACCACGTGCTTGCTATCCAGCGGCCGTCATACGCGAACCGCGGACCCGGATTCACGGCGCATGCGGCGCAGATCAGATGTGTGCGCAAGGATCAGACGTCGCAGACCCTGACGATGCATTATCTGAGCACCGGCAGCTTACTTGTGCGCTTCTCGATCCGCAAGCAGGAGTACATGGTACCGGCATCGCTTCTGATGCGTGCATTGGTGGGTGCCAGCGACAAGGAGGTGTTTGAGGCTATTGTTGGTGCGGACACTGACAACATCTTTGTGCGCGACCGTGTGGAGCTGCTGCTGCGATCGAGCAAGCAGTACGCGGTGTACACGCGCGAGCAGGCGCTATCATTCCTAGGCGACAAGTTCCGCGTGGTGATGTACGCCGGCGACGATGCTTCCAACGCCGAAGTCGGACGGCTGCTGCTGCAGCGTCTGGTGATGGTGCATCTGGAGAGCGACCGCGACAAGTTCAACATGCTGGCGCATATGGCGCGTAAGCTGTATGCATCGATGAGCGGCGAGTGTCAGACCGACAATCCCGATGCGCAGCAGATGCAAGAGGTGTATCTTCCGGGCCATCTATATCTGGCAATTATCAAGGAGAAGATCAGCGACTATCTGCTTGGTGTCCGCCAGCAGCTGATGAAGGACGCGCATGCCGAGAAGACTGATCTGTACAATGCACATTACCTGAAGCGGCTGTTTGCGCGGGTGCCAGCTGATGTCGGACAGAAGGCGCAGTACTTTCTGGCCACTGGCAACCTGGTAAGCAAAACGGGACTTGACATGCAGCAGGTGTCTGGATACACGATTATAGCCGAGAAGCTCAACTTTCTGCGCTATTTATCTCACTTCCGCTGCATCCACAGAGGGGCCTTCTTTGCCGAGCTGAAGACAACGGGCGTGCGCAAGCTGCTGCCTGAGGCCTGGGGCTTTATGTGCCCCGTGCACACGCCCGATGGGTCGCCGTGCGGCCTGCTGAATCATCTGGCACACAAATGCAAACTAACCATCAAGGTGGAGGACACGCAGGCTGTGGAGCGCGCGTTGGTGCGACTGGGTGTGCAGCCAGGGATGCCGCGCCCGTCCGAGCATAACGGTGGCGCCCGGCTACTAACGGTGCAGCTGGACGGCCGGATTGTGGGCTACTGCAGTCAGGCCGTGGCTGCACGTGCCGCTGAGACCCTGCGTGCGCTGAAGCTCAAGGCCCTGAAGGGACACGGTGAGGATTCAGGCATTCCATCCACCACCGAGATCGGGCTAGTGCCCGAGTCGCACGGCGGCCAACTTCCTGGACTGTTTCTGTTCACCACGCCTGCGCGCTTTGTGCGGCCCGTCACGCATCTGGCTACGCGGAGCGAGGACCTTGTCGGCAGCTTTGAGCAGGTCTACATGGACATTGCCTGTCTCGACGAGGATGTGCGCTCCGCTGTCACCACGCACCAGGAGGTACTTCCTACACACATTCTGTCGGTTGTCGCCAACTTCACACCCTTCTGCGACTTCAACCAGTCGCCACGTAACATGTACCAGTGTCTGACCGTCGACCACGAGGTGCTGACATCAACTGGCTGGACGCCCATTGCGCGTGTCGCGGAGGCCGACCGCGTGATGACGATGGAGCTGGAGACTGGCGCGCAGCAGTGGAGCACCGTCGAGCGCGTTGCAAAGGTTGCTCACAGTACTGAGCCGCTGTATCTGTTGCGCGGCGACGGCGTCGATGCTGTGTGCGATTCTGCGCACCGTTGGTACCTCAACACCCGCGATGCACCCAATACTTTTGCCAGCCACACCGCTGCAGACATGTCAGCTGGTGTTGGGCTTGAATCGCGCGGTGCCGAGGACTGGGAGCGCAGAGATGAGCGCTGGGTGCACACCAACCACGCTATCCCTGTGGTTGGCCGCAACAAAAACGCTGCCTACGCTTGGGCCGAGTGTCCTTGGCTTGCTGCTGACACCGACAACGCGCATCTGGACTGGTGCCGACTTGTTGGTGTGATGATGCGGAGTGGCGATCTGGAAGAGGATACATTCAGCATGAATGTTGCTGGTGATGAATCCGCATATGTAACAGAGCTGCTTAACCGGCTTGCGCAGACTGTTCCCGCGCTTGGCCTAGAGACTGGTCGTGGACCACTGACATGGACTACTGCCAACCGCGCTGTCCGTGATTTTTTCCAGCCGATGCTTGCAGGCCCGAATTCGTTTGATCCGGCCGACGCGAAGCAGCGGCGCGAATATAGCCAGGTGCACTACCGCGCTCTCATTGCGCAAACGAACTCGGTAACTGGCATATCCACAGGATTCAGTCGCGCACGTCGTTGGCTGCACTACGACTGGGTATTCCAGCTGAGCGTTGCACAGGCGCGTGCGCTTGTTGAGGGTCTGGCGGGGCAGAGCATCGATTTCTCTGGTAGCGTCAGCATTTCCATGGCGTCTGTTCCACTGGCGCACGATCTGTCAATAGTTGGATTGATGGCTGATGCTCGAGCCACAATTACTGGCCATGAGTATAACACTTTGGATGTTACTCTCTCGTTTTCAGCCAAGGACAGAACCGCCGCAGCGCCACGGCCCGAAGTGTATGAGAACGAGCACCACGACGGTTTTGTATACTGTCTGCAGGTTGCGCGCAACGGTAACTTTATGGCTCGCAGACGCGCGGATAGTGGGAGAGCGCAGTCGGCGTTCTTCACAGGTAACTGTCAGATGGGAAAGCAAACGATGGGAACGCCGATGCAGTCGTTTGCATACCGCACCGACAACAAACTGTACCGCCTGCAGACCGGCCAGACGCCTATTTGCCGCCCGCGTATCTACGACGACTACGGCGTCGATGGATATCCGAACGGTGCCAACGCTGTGGTTGCGGTGATTTCGTACACTGGCTATGACATGGAGGACGCTATGATTCTCAACAAGAGCGCACACGAGCGCGGTTTTGGTTACGGATCCATCTACAAGACTGAGTACGTGGATCTGGCGCGTTTCCGCAAGCCGGGCGACGCAGCAACCATGCGCTTCGGACTTGGACGCGACGTGCTGGCGAAAGCTGATGTGACCGAGCGCATCGATGTCGACGGACTGCCGTTCCCGGGAATCCGCGTGGAGGACGGCGATGCGCTTTACGCTGTTATTGACGAAGTGCGCGGTCGTACGCGGGTCCATCCCTATCACGGCGAAGCCGGATACGTTGAGACGGTGCGACTGCTTGCCGGAGCTGATCCAGAGCTGCAGGTTGTAGCATTGACCTTCCGTATCCCGCGTTCGCCAATCATCGGCGACAAGTTCTCGTCACGCCACGGCCAGAAGGGCGTGTGCTCCGTCAAGTTCCCTGCCGTCGACATGCCATTTACCGAGTCTGGCATGCAGCCCGACGTTATCATCAACCCGCACGCCTTCCCGTCACGTATGACTATCGGTATGTTTGTCGAATCAATGGCAGCCAAGGCTGGTGCGCTGCATGGCGTGTGCCAGGATGCCACGCCATTCCAGTTTGGTGAGACTCACACTGCTGCTGATTACTTTGGCGAGCAGCTGCGTCGCGCTGGCTACAACTTCCACGGCAGCGAGCCCATGTACTCGGGCGTTGCTGGTACCGAGATGCGCGCCGACATCTACATTGGCGTTGTGTACTACCAGCGTCTTCGCCACATGGTTAGCGACAAGTACCAGGTGCGCTCCACCGGTCCCGTCAACCCGCTGACCATGCAACCCATCAAGGGCCGTAAGCGCGGCGGTGGTATCCGTCTGGGAGAGATGGAGCGCGATGCGCTGATTGCCCATGGTGCAGCCTACTTCCTGCAGGACCGACTGATGAACTGCTCTGACTACTCGCTGGCATACGCGTGTCGCTCATGTGGCTCCATTCTGGCACCGCTTGCAGTCCCAGCCACCTCGCATGCCGTTGACTTGCGTGTCCCTGCTGATCGCAGCGCTCTGGCACCAGCCTTTGCTACGCTGTCTAGCGCCGAGGCTCGCGCTGTTATGACTTCCTCTCGCACCGCCCCGCTGGATCTGCAATGCCGACTCTGCGAGACTCCTGACGCTATCACCACCGTCGCTCTGCCGTTTGTCTTCCGCTATCTGGCCACTGAGCTAATGTCTATGAACATGAAGGTCACCCTTGACATTAAATAGGTTAGCGGCGGTTCCTTTCTTTTTATCTCATATACACATATTTTCCCCCCATTTCTTACCCTTCATAATCAACAGGTAGTTAATAATAAACTGTTTTTAAGATGAAATCCAAGAAAGCGGAATGCCCTCGCTTTCACAGTATCCACAGCATGCTCTTTTAAGCACACTGTTTGCTCAATGCTACTTGCGCTAGATACCCGCAGAGCTTATTTATAATTCTGTGAAGGAATAAGACGAATCGCGAATGCTATGTTTGACTCCAGTAAAGACCATTCTTATTGCGAGAAATGTTGACAACATGGTGAAAATAAAATTAAACTAAATAAGCCGTTTAAACAAATGACGCTCCGACTTGTCAATTTTTATTGCTTCTTGAACCGTTGTTTAATCTTCACTCCACCTATAGCGCCAGCAACAAAGTATGCGATTCCAACCGCCAGCATCAGACTACTGGAACTCACAACCAGCGGGAAAAGGACCTTGGCAAACCGCCGGTCATTCTCCCCCGCCTGCATGTCAGCGAGTGTCGAATCGCCAAGCACAAACAACGCAACAACCACTTGCGTCAGTCCCAACCCCTTCCACGACCGTTTGTCGTTGTACATTGGGAAATGTTTAAGAATACTCCGTGGTTTTGCCCAGTCGCAGAGTACAAGGATCACAGATATCGCCATTAAAATTACACGGCAGACAAAATGCGGTACCGCTACCATGGTCACTTTAATTACCATCAACATGTACACCTGCATTGCAACCAGACAAGATACCAGAAAGACCGAAGCCATCGTGTGTGTCAGACGGAGCCCCACAAACGCTTGTCTCAGCCGGCCTCCCAGCGGTTCCAAATTGACCATCGAACCCGAAAAGGAGGACTCTTCTTTCTTAGGAACTAGCGCAATGGTGCTGCTGATGCTTTCTTCCACTGTGCTTGGTACTTGGTACTTGCCCGTGGCGCGGCTAAATGTTGTGCGCTCAGGCATAATGTAATGGCTTGGCATCATACTATCGCCCATGCTTTGCATTGTTTCTGCATCCCCGACAAACGTCTTACCGTTTCCCATTGTGTTCTTCCACTGGTGCTCATAGTAATACATGCTTTCGTTATCTGCCTTTCCGCTGGCAACCGAGTAATCCGTAAGCGCTGGCGTCAGTGTCCGGTACCTCTCTTCATCATCATCGTCATAGTTTTCTGTGCGGTTAGCCATTGAACGGTTATATCTGCTTAACGGGATACTCATACTTGTCGTGTGTGTTGTAAAATAATGCTGATGCAATTGGTATGAGGATGCAAAAGTGAGTGAATAAGTAACGTGTATATGGAATAATTAATGGCCCTGGTAAAATAAAATAATTTATACTTTTCATTCCATGTCAAATGTTTAAATTGTCGTGACGTACGCTGCCTTTATAAGTATCCTAGTCGACATAATTTATCTAGGAAAGCTCATTTTCCATGCCCCTGTGTTTATGATGCACGAATATGAAATAAAAAACAACAATACTTTCTATTCCGCTAAAAATAGGGAAAAAGAAAACTGTTTCTTTTGCACCGTTGTTTGCTTATTGTTCAAATCTCCTATTGATTCTAATAGCATCCCACTTTTTCTTTGACATTAAAAAACCATATTGTTACGCAAGAAAGAGCTTTGGCCATTGGCACTTGACTTTTATACATCAAAAGGCCCGGTTACTTTCCAAGACAAACAAAAAACTTAAAAGGCTATTTTCTTTCTACTCTTTTCACATGTTTATTTAATTCTGTGCAACAGTAGTTTATTATTGTTATCGGCTTTTTCTGCCAAATGCATATAATAAGAAAATATGCAAAAAGGAAAATAAAAAAAGCTATGTATCTCTACACGGGAGGAAATTCTGTGCCATTGTACATTGTCGTATGGAAGCAAGCTGACTATTCTGCTTAGACGTCAGAGTACTTTGGAACTAGTTCCTCGGCAGGCTCAGGCAAGGGATGCAGTCCATTTGCTGCCTTAAATGTGTCAATGTCTCCAATCATCCATGTTCCTTCAGGCGTTTTTCTCATACCAATCTCATGGTAATCATTTTCTGACTTGTATCGAGCAGTTGTATCCGTCTGTCTCTTGTCATTTTCTATCTGCTTCACAGCCATTTCAAGCGCTGTCCTGCTGTTCAGTGTCGAGTTGCTGTCATTATACAGCTGATAGAGCCTGGAAGCCAAGCTATCTGTGTTATCTTCTGACAATTCAATGCCAGCCTGAATGAGCGCAACAGCCTCTGCAACATCAGCGAGCTCTCCACTGGCAATTCCATCGTATTTCAGACACCCATGCAGTGCTAGAATTGTCTCTGGATACTCGACAAGGTCTTCACTCTGAGGTGACCACATTTTCTGCGGCCATGCATAGTAGTCGATTCGTGTGTAGTTCTCTGCTGCTGTGCTTGGATTGATGCTTCTGTCCCATGCTCCAAGAATATCCTCCTTTGTCACCAAACGCAGCTTCTCCACCATCTTGTGTTTGGAATCGAAATCATACCATCCGCCTTCAATGTGGCCCCAGTCTTCCGCCGCATCCTCACTAATGGATTTATGCTTTTCCAAAAGTGCCTTGGAAAGTGTGCCTATCTTCTCCTGAATGTTATCATCACTCAGCCCCTCCAGTTTGCTTCTAAATCCTCTGATAAAATTGTCAATACGCAATTTGGAATACATTGGGTTATGCTCTCCCTGGATCATAAATTTAACACTAGAATAGCCATCGCTTGATTCTTCTAATTTGGCTAAAACCGCATATCCAAGCTGCTCCTTTGTGCGCAACTCCTCAAAGAATTGGCTTTGTAGCATTGAATCGATAACCATTAATGCTATGGTATCATTCAGATCACTGCCTTCACCACAGTAGATGGTTGAAGAAACACCACCATTTTCCGCACCCTCGTCAGACATTACAAATGAATGCATGTAGCTACCCGGTGAAATATCTACAGTATACATGTTGTGCATTTGTTCCTTTTCAAGATGTGTAGAGCCAATGGTATTTATAACTTTATCACTCATCTCCAGTGCCTCTGCCTCTGTGAACTGCCCAGAGACCATCATCTTAACAAATGTCTGCTTCAAAAAACCAGCAATGTACTCCTGTGTCTTTTCAAATGTAACACTGTTGAGCAGTACATGTTCTCTCTCTTTGTAATGATATACTGGTGAATTTGTAATCAAAATATGCCACATCATCATATTCCTCAGTGCATCAGAGTATTGGAACTGACTAAAGCTTTTCTCAAGCTCCAGACGGTACATTTCATAGTCTTCTCTCTTTAGTTCAAAGTTGGTAATTCTGTGCATAATCATGTCAAGAAGCAGTGGCATTTTCTCCCTGAATCCATCCAAATCAATGTTTAGACTCAATCCATTTGTTCCAACCGAATAGTACATGCCTCCGGTTCCAACACCATAGAGCTCCTTTTTAAGCACAGAACCTATGCACATTGAGTAGATTAATCCTAGCACCGATTCCAGAGGAGTTGATGACATGTGTTGTGGCTCAATAGTTATGAAGACTGCACCGTGGGGCGTGTGGAACTCCTTATCCTGCTTAAACCACAGCTCCAGCTTGTCTGACAGCTTCAGCAGTTCCGGATGTTTGTTGCTGCTATCTGAATCAGTGTCTATGTTGCTAGTGTCACTCATTTGCAGGTTTTCGGGAATAAAGACGTTTGGCTTGGGAAATGAAAACATCTCGTTGCTGGAAATTGCCTGTTCTGTTGTAAGCGATGGGTCAAGCTGCTCAATATGGTAGGAAACATTGTAGAACGGTGTCTGCTCATTTAGATCCACCGAGCTGTGCTTCTGTGAGCCAACAAACAGTCTATAGTTGGATGGGTTAAGGTGCTCCAAAAAGTCTGAAACATCCTTTGTGTTGGCAGTACTATCAACAATTTCTCCATATGATAAAACATGCTCAGGCAACATAGCTTCATTAAGCAAGCTGATGCTAGAACCAACTGCCCAACGTTTTTCATCTGGCCGCTCATAAAACTGATAGTCAAGGTTCATTATCTGTGAAAGCTCTTTGTAGAACCATTCTTGCGGTCCAATCGCTTTAAGCATCTGTAGATAACCGAAAATAGCCTTGACAACATCTTGATAATGGCCCATTCCAAGGGGAGTCAGTGACACATGGATATTGAATGTGCTGAGCTGGGAGTGAACTATATCTCTACTTCCACCCCCCAAACCTGTTGCCCATCCCATCTCTTTCAAATATGATAACAGTGACCCAGAAGTGTCGGTGTTCAAGAGAATTGGAATATATTCATGTACCAGCTGTCTGTACTTGGACTCTGTGTTGGGAACTGGAAACTCTAGGGTTATCTTATTAGAGTCCTCAAGAGTTTCATAGAATATTACCTTTCCAAGCTCATTTGGTCCAACTGGATGCGAATCAAGCTTTATACTTGTGTCACCTTTGTCTTCCACAGCAGAAAACATTGAAACAGCCCACTCAGTAAGCTGGTCCAGTGTGTGGTTGCCAATAACAGCCAGCTTCATAATGCTTGCTGAGTAGTACGTATCGTAGAACTTGCGCACCTCATCTGCCAGTGACACATTTGCTTGATTAGCAGCAACCTTTAGTGTTTCTTGATTTCCACAATCAAACAATGAATATGGATGTTCTGGGTTTGACAAAAAATATGAAAGACTTTGGAAACGCCAGCCATGATTACGTAGACTGTTTTTGAACTCTGAGGCAACAGCATTTACTTCTCTGTCAACGCTATCAGGCTTCAAGAGTGGATGCACAAAGAACCAAGACAGCCGGTCAAGGGCACCCTCAAATGCCTCATTATCAACAGAAAAGTAATATAACGTGTAATCCTTTCTCGTGGCTGCATTGTATGAGCCCGAATGGTTTGCCAAGAATTCTGTATAGTCATCCTCAGCAGGATATTTATCTGAGCCCTACAGAATACACACAACAGACACAGCATTATTTAGACTACATTTATCTATACACACGTAATTATCGTTAAATATATTTTTTGGTTGTTTCAAGGCTTACCATAAATAACATGTGCTCAAGGAAATGAGCCATGCCTAAGAAGGAAGGCGGGTCTGACAAGCTGGCAACATTGACGGAAAGTGACGCAGCGGCTGACTCTGCCTGCGGGTCATAGGTGCACAGCGCAGCCATGCCGTTTGGTAGGCGAATAAGCCTATGCTGACGGTGGTCATTGGGCGACTGCTCCATTGAACCCGTGTACTCATAGTAGGGAAGCTTGGACACTGTTGTTTGACGCTGTGCAAACAGAGTTTCATTGCTTGTGGTTCTGTTTTGCACCAGCAGAAATGCCAGCACAGCAGCAAGGACCACTGACACAAGATAAAAGCGTTCTTTAGTTTTCATTTTTTAAAGTTTGTGCAAAAAAAATACAGTCTAAGCCAAGAACTAAGACTAATACAAAAGAAAAAAGAAAAAACTAATGAAAATGAAAGAAATGAAAAAACGAGAGCAGAACAATAGCAGCTAATAAGTAGGTGAGCTCAGGATTATTCTTCAACGTTTCATTTCATTTTTAATGTATCCGTGTTGGAATTCTACAAACCCCCTCTCTAAAGAGGTGGAAATTCAAAAAAGTCCAAAACTTCATTTCGTTTCTGAAAAGAAATACGAAAATGGGAATTAAAGATGGGAAATGATTGTACAAGACAGACGCGGCACTGTGTTGGCTACCTCAATATCTACTTTTTCTATTCATAAAGTCACATATGCTGTGGCCCTCGTATTTGCTTCCTCTGTAGTGTACGGACTACAAACCCGCCTCTTTATAAAAAAGCCCCAACATTACTTTCATTTTTTTGTGCAAAGAAAAATGTAGTCTATTGAAATAGCAGCATGTTCAAGGAAAATCGGCTGTTGATATCATTATCCTGGACAACTCCAAATATGCAGCAACGCAGATGTAGAGTTTAAATTGAACTTGCTTTGAGGTATGTTTGTTATGTTGAAATGTTGGAACATTGATACATTTAGAAAAAATCTAGACGAATGAAACGCATGTGTGTTTAAAGATAAAAAGTGCGTGTCAGTGTCGGTTCTGACCTGACCAGCAACTCCACATTCTGCGCATCATCTCCACCATTATCCACAGCAATACAAGCGTCTGAGAATCTGGAGGAAGACTTGATGATTCTGCATGTCTTATTATCGGAGACCCATAGGATCTCAAACATATTTTTCACAGACACCGGACCCCAAGGGTGTCTCAAGTACGGCAGAGCAGCAACTGGCATTGCAGCCGCCGCGTAAGCTTGCATTGGAAGAAACGCACGGGCAAAAATGCCGCCTGTAGTACTGTGCTGGACACAAACAACAACGGTATCGATGTTCAGCTGCTCAACAGCCAGACGCGTAAGGCTTGCTGGCGTAGGCTTCAGAGCCTGCAGCGCATCGGGGGTCATTTTGGCGTCGTAGATAACGAATGTGCGGTGACTGTTAATGTACTCGATCTGGATGTCCGGCCAGGTTCGGGATTGCGGGCGGCCCAATATGTTTGTGAGCACTATGCGTTCATGCACTTGGGGGTCTGCGGATCCGCCTGGCAACGATATTGCGCGCTTGTGGTGGTAATGAGATTGGTTGTCCAGGGGCACGGTGGCTCTCTGGATAAATCCCTTGACATCTGTCAACCTCATAGCACTTTGCTGGCCCGCATGGCCCTCAACAATAAAAACAGGCTGTTCGGCGTCCTGCTGCTTGGCATCTTGTAGTACCACGGGCGATGCACCAAATGCCCAGAGTGGCGGCACCGCAATTTCGTTTGTTCTGGAGAAACAGCGCAGCAAGTACCGATGTCCACCACAATCCTCGTAGGCCGGTCCAGTATTCGGATCCCCATCCATCTGGGTTACAAACATATTGTACTGATACTTGCTCTGCACCGAAAGTTCTAGCATCTTGGGTGTATCTATCGGGGTTTCTCCTTTGCGCACTTTGAATATGCTCGTTGTGACTCCATCGTATCTGTTTGTGCCAAACAGCTGGACAGTGTAATGTGATATCTCTGCTAAACTCATATTTTCTATTTGTATAATAATTAGTCAGATATGGTGGAACAGTTGCTTATTAAATGCATATGAATATAAAAGAGTAAATAAGCAAACATAAAAGGAAAAGAAAAGAAAGACCAAAAACGGATGAAAAGGTTGTCACCTGTAAAATTAAAACGGAAAAAAGGTTGTCAACCAAAAACTCGTATTTCTAGAAAAACAAAAAACAGGATATTTTACTTTACCAGCACTTGCATAGGTAGGTCGGCTTATACAACAAGCGATGCAGAAATGGTTCAGAATACTCTGACTATTTTTAGACTGCTCCTTTTCTTGCTTCCATCTTTAGAAGGATAAAAATAGAACAGCATGCACAAGATGACAAACACAAGCAACACTTTTATTTCCTGAGTACCACGGAAAAAGAAACAACCATTTCACTTTAATCTGCTCAAATGGAAAGCGAACCACGGATCACCACGACCGCCTGGCCAGATACAGCGACTTTGCTGCCGACCAACGATGCTTCCAACATGGCACCCCTTTTCGAGCACTGCTGAGAAGCAAAGGAAGACTTGCTTGGCAGGCGCTGGCTCCAGAACGGCGCAAGAACCGTTTGGGCGGAGCCGGTGGCAGGATCCTCGTCCACGCCATTCCACGGCACAAACACCCGGCACCTGTAGTCAACAGAGCCATCGCCAGCCGGCAGCCACGTAACAATGGCACCGGTGAGCCCCAGGCGCTCCCCAGCATCCAGCACCTTCTGCGTAACCCCAGGACTGTGATTCATAAGCGAGGTCTCGTCAAACCCAGGACTGTGTATCACCAGATAGCGCAGAGACGGCGACAGCACAGCCACGGTATGCACATCCCAGGCGCCGGCAAACGCAAGCGCAAGCGTCTGCACGTCGCTCGAGGCAGGGTCAATAGGCTCGGGAGGATCGGCGGGGAACGTCATCTCGAGCTTGTTTCCCGCAACCTTGCGCACAACAAGCTCGCCGCTAAGCGTGGCAAAGCGCAGCGCAGCGCTTGGGTTGCGCAGCTCGTGAAAAAGCACGTGCGCGGTGGCCAGTGTGGCGTGGCCACAGAGCTTGATCTCCCTTGTCGGCGTAAACCACCGCAGTGCAAACGCCGCTGCCTGCTCGGCTGGCTTTCCGTCTGTTGGCGTGAAAAACGCAGTGTCCGAGTAGTTGAACTCGCTTGCCACCTGCTGCATTGCCTGCTCGCTCATCGGCGCATCCTCCGGCACCACAACCACACCGGCCTGGTTGCCGCTGAACGCTGTCTTGGTAAACGCATCCACTGTGTATATCTTGTATGTTGCTGTCATTTTCTCTCTGTCCAAAAGTATATGCTATAGTGTTGCCACAACAGGAAAAATAAAGACAAGAGGATCAAGGATTGTTGTCTGTATTTCGAGGTCCTAATCTTTCTTACACGCTGTTTTTATACAACCAGCTCGGGTCCAGAACTGTTGATTGGCATTTACTCTTTCCCTGACCTGGGTGGGGGTTCATTCCTAGGGCTTTGTTAAAAGCGGAAACGCGAGAGTTCGACAGGTCGGGATTTCTGCCATTAGCAACCAAAAGCGGCTGTAATCTCCGCAACCCCTGTTTTGCAGATGACTAATATAGCTTGCTCTCCTTAAATGGAAGATTCTGCAGGGATATTCTTCATTTCTCTGGTACAGCAGCGCAGGCTCAATTGTGCTTTGTCATCTCATTACTCATTAAAAACGAAACGAAAGTGTGAGTCAGTGGTGCAGACACGGATATCCTCCACCTGAAGCGACTTGTAAAACAGTTAATATAGATATCAGCTCTATCTGGAATTAAAACCTTGTTACTCAGTGTGTAGGCTATGGAAATGGGAGATAAAGCTCGCTTCCCCTTCTAATAATACTACAAAAAAAAAACATTCTTCCGGTCCGCGAGTAGTCTTCTGTTCAAAGCGAAAGCTTGGCCGCCTCGATGCTGATAGTAACGACTCCAATAATAATCTCAACTCCTACATGATTGTAAATGAAAAGAACACCCAAACAACTTTTCCCCCTCTTTTCCTCTCCCCCAAATATTATATAAAAAGCAAGATAGAAAACAGTCAGCCTCCAAGAACAAGGAACGCCAAAATAATATAGATCAAAGAACAGAACGAGGAAAGAGGGAAAAAAGGACTCGGATGATGGGAAAAAAGAAATGGAAATGAAGATTGGTCGTCAGCTTCAGATTGTAATATTCCACATTGGCACTCTAACCAATTGCTGCAAACACCACGCACTCTAGTAGCATTACAAAAATGTCAACAACTAAAGACATCGACACCGAAATGAAAGAAAAGGAGGGGGAGAAAGATAGAGAGAAGGAAGAAAAAGGGTGTTATCAAAGATGCGCAAACAAACAGCAAAAGGCCTTTCTTTAGATACATGGAATTGATGGAATGCGTCAACAAAGGACCCCTCATTCAACAAGCAAAAACAAAAACCAAGCGCAAGCAGTGTCATTAGACTTACCTATAAGGATGATGACAATCCACTCGAGAAACTCGCCATGCATGCCGTTCAAATGCCCATTAAGCATGTCGAGCAGATCACTGATCACGCTGACTCTGTGGTTCATGATCTCCACGCGCTGCGGGATCTCCAGATACTCGCGGATAGCTGCGTACAGCGGCTGCAACGCCGGCTCCGACCAGAAGATCTCGGGCGTGTCCAGGATATTGCTGACCAGATTCACATTGACGCGCATGATAAACAGCTGTCCGATTTTCTTTATCAGGCCCTTGCGTGTCATCTCGACTGTTCCAGACTCCGCCATGCGCTGCGGGATATGGCGCGTTGCCTCTATTGTGTCGTCCACCAGCCCCTCATACAGCGACAGCTTTGTGGCCTGTGCAATTGCATGCGAAATCGCCAGCTTTGCCATGTGGCCCTTGGTGGTGCGCAGCGAGATTACATCGTTGTAGATCCGCGACTGGGCCTTCGAGTTGATGTAGAACTCGAGCTCCTCGGTCTCGATATCCGCCTCATCGACCTTTTCCAGCTCAAAGGGCCCCAGCTCCTGAAGGAACTCGCGCTCGTGGTTCTCGTCCATCCCCCAGATCACCACCACTCCGTAGTCAAAAATAAACACCTCGCTCTTTATCGGCACATACGACTCGCGAAACTCTACGGTTTCAACAGCCTCCTCTATCAAGTTCTCCTCCATGCTGATAGCAATGGCCTCCGATGGTCCGTACACAAACGGCGAGTATATGCACTCGTCTAGAAGCTTAGGAGCCGTGTCATTACTCTGCTTACGCGACTGTATCCACTTGAACAGCTGCGTCATCGTGTACGACGTGGCTGTGGCATACGCCGTTACTCGCGGGAGACTGCCGGGCGGCAGGCTTTTCAACCGGTTGATCTCGTTTCTCAGATCCTGCGCCCCGCGCATATTCTCAATCTGATCGTAGACCCCGGTGAGTCCAAGATACTCCTCCACATCGGTGCTGGGCCCGATATCCTCGTCTTCCGGGAGAATCTTCAGTTTCTGGGACGTCTTGGTTGTGCGAAAGGCCGGCTTCGTTGGCCGCTGTGTTAACCGTCCAATTTGCTCCCCAGTGCGATGCATTCCGCTGGGTGGAACCACTATTTCCCGCTGAATCCGCGGCGGATACGACCCGTCATGCGGAACGCCTTGCCCCACGCCACGACCATGCTGTTTGCTTTTACGGTTAAACGGAACTGATTGCTGCATATTATATCAATAAAGTAGAAAAATAAAAGTGCCCGCTTGATTAACGAACGCAATAAAAAAAGTCTATAGAATATTGTGGAAAAAAAAGTAAGAGAAGAAAAGAAAAAATTTTTTTCTTGGATTGGAAAATAAAAAAAAATAAAGCACAGACATTTTTCTGATGCAAGGTTTCGTCAACCCCTGATCCCAGGTGGGAGATAACGCAGCCACGATTGCAGATTGCAAATCAATCTAATTAATACTGAGTGCATTATTCGTATTCCTATTTACGAAAGAAAAAAGCCTGCATTAATTGAGACAGTAGCAAGAAAACAGAAAATTCTGTCAATAAAGCACGGAAAACTGCAGGAAGTTCGTGAGCCAAAAGTGAGACCGCGGTTTACCTTTAATGGGCTCTATTATCTGATCAATCGTCCTGTCGTCTAGGAGGCGTGGAATGGCTAGTTGCACATGTTAAGCTAGCTTATACAGACATTTATCGATTATTTACCATTGAGGATGTGTAATAAAAATTGACATGTACAAATTTATGAATCGTTAATTAGATATGAAGAGACAAAGCTGAATAGATACCCAGCAAATCATAGCGCACAGAAATAGAAGATCACGATGCAAATTAAATGGAAACAAAAAGCATATATCCGATTTCTGTATACCCATTTGTAGGAAAAAAATTATACCAATATATTAAAAATTTGAGACTTCACCATATTATATTAACATAATAGAGATTTTTCTTCCGCCCACTCACTCATCTACTTTCTAGTGTATATAAAGACGAGTAGGGTGCTTGTCCCTTGGCTCAATCTGTTTTTTTTCTTTTACTCATTTTTAGCCATATGTTCTTTCTGAATATAAGAAATAATTGTTTGCAAAATAAAACACGCCCTTTAGTCACATTCAATCTTTTTTATTATCTCCTGATTGCTTATAATAGACCTTTGAATTATTCACAAAATGAGTGAAAGGTTGCCTGCAACACGTTCATCATCACGGAGAAACCCTAATAAAAGTAGAGGTGGTGATAAAGGTGTACAGGTTGTTGCCAAATATACTGGACTTGAAGAGGAAAGAGTAAGGAAAATGCGAATGGATATTGGGCTACTTATTAAAAATACAAGGTATAAATTAAATACGTCAGATGGAGCTGAAAAAAATAGTCAAACACGACAATGGGTTAACTCATTTGGTTCAAAAGATTCTAAATCTAAAAAATAAATTAGTATTACTAGCAAAAAAAGCACTGTATTGTTGTGTCTCTAAAATAAAATGTAGAAAAGCAAAGCTAATTAGATATTTAACGCTACATAATCAAAGATCAAAAAGCTGTATAACGAGACTTGAAAAATCATGTGAAATACCACATGAAAGCGGATATCCGGTTTTCATATATCTATTTGTTGGGAAATATAATATATTAAATTGTATAAAGCGGAAATTTCAACCAAAAGAAATATTGCAATTGAGATACATCCTAAATATTCAAATATATGTGCAAAATTTTAAAAAAATTGAGACTTCACTATATTACATACACATATTAAAATATTTTTTATATCTGCCCCACTCACCCACTTATTTTTACCCAATTTATGGTGTATTTAAAGACAAGTAGGATGCCGCTTGGATTGAATTATTTCTCACGCATTTACTCGTTTGTCTACATATTTTCTCTGCATATAAGAAACATTTTTACATAATAAAATACGCTTTTAGGCACATTCAGGCATTTTTACCAGTTTCTAGTTGTTTATAAGAATTTCCTGGAATTTTTGCAAAATGGATAAAGTGAAGGAAATTAGGAACTTTGTACAAAAATTGGGTACTAAAAATGGCAAAAACAAGGAATGTAGCATTGTTAAATTTTCTAAAGACGAATGGGATGAATTAGTAGATGGGGAACTGGATGCTGGAATAAACCAAGTAAAAAGACAATATACATTAAATACCTCAAAGAGAACTACAAACCCCTAAAAAGCCTCAAGTGCACGTTGATTCGCTTGGTTCAAAAGATTCTTAATCTAATAAATACAAGTTGAGAAGGTAAAAACTATTGAGCTCATGTTCTACAACTTTTTCCCTATTATCCACGCCCTTTCCACTAGTTCTTTTCCTTTACAACGTGGAATAGTCAGGATGGATGTAGGATTTTTCAATACCCAAGCGAAGTTTAATAAAAAAGATGGTCTCAGTTTAAGAATGCAAGCTTGTGTTACGGGAAAAAGAAGTACTAGACTGTTGCCTATTTTTAATTTTATAAAATGTAGGATCAGAATTGAGTATATTAAGCAATGTAACAAGCACAGACTAGAAATAGCGAGATCACGGACCTGCAATTCCAATAGTGGCACGAACCATGAGAAAAAAAGCGACATGTTTTTGTTTTAAAATAAGAGAAGAAAAAGGACAAGACAATGTGTGTTTGAGAAAAAAGGAAACCAAGCACATGAACACCTCGGGGAGGTTAGGATGCGCTCGCTCGCTCGCTCCCATTTATCTTCTTCCTTGGTTCATGACGAAAAGAGGAACTGCATGTCCTGCTGGGACAGCTGGTCAAGGGACTTTGAATCGCGACCAATGGTAGAGTTAACAAGCATCTGCTTCTTGACCTGGAGAGCAACAATGCGGGACTCAATAGAGTTCTCGACAATGATGCGGGTGACCTTGATAGGACGGCGCTGGCCCATCCTATGAATACGATCCATGGCCTGGACCTCGACACTCGGATTCCACCAACAGTCGGCCAGATACACGTTGCTGGCCTCGGTCAGATTCAGCGCAACACCGCCGGCCTTCAGACTGACAAGAAACACGGTGTACTCCGGCTGCGTCATAAATGTGCGGATCACCGCGTCCCGCTGTGACGGCGACATGCGGCCGTCCAAGCGGCAGACGCTGAAGCCTGCGCGATTGAGGCGCCATTGGATCAGATCAAGGAAGCTGACGAACTGCGAGAACACGATGCTCTTGACGTTGGCGTTGGCTCGCCGGTGGCGCGACAGCTCCTCAACGAGGGCCTCGATTTTCGTAGACGATCGCCACCGCTTCATGTCAATACGGTTGACGATGGAGCGCCGGTACTCGGTGGTCCGCGGCGTACTCAGCATCGTCTCCATCAGCGTCGCGCCATTGCCATCGCTGTTGCGCGCGCCCCGCTTAGAACCTCCAGCCGCGCGCATGTCAGGCTGCGTCAGGTCAATGTCGAGAACGGCGTAGCACATCGGGCAGCGCAGTGTGCCTGCAGCCGACCCGCTGCTAATGAACATCTGCGCATCGGTGCGGCAGAACACGTGCTTGCAGCGCGACAGAACGGGATCCTCGGCCTCCTCGTTGCAGATGGCGCACACGAGCGTGTCGGTGGAGTCGCAGCCAACGCGCGCGGCAGCATCGACCTTGAGACGGAGCAGGTCGGGGTGGTTGGCAGCCAGACGCATGCGCGTGATCAGCTCAAAGATGTTGGCGTAGTTGTTGAGCACAGTCCCGTGCATCGCGTACGTGTCGAATTCGCGCTGGTAGTCGGAGAACAGCGAAACGTACAGATCCTCCTCCTCGGGACTGAACTTGTCGCGCCGCGTCACCACGATACGCGGAGGCAGCTCCAGATCGTTGGCACGCTCAACCTTGGTGCGTCTCAGCATGATGTTGTCGAGCAGACGGCCCAGCTTGCGGAACCCCATGCGGCTCTGCAGCGAGCTCGCCTGGTTCTGCTGGATCGGCTTGAGAATGTGCATGTTCCAGTAGCAGAAATGCCGCGTGTACATGCATCCGCAATTGGTGCAGTACTTGCCGGTGCGGTGCGAGAAGTTCCAATGCAGCGACTTGCACGTGCACGAGTGGCAGAAGTACATGCTGAACGGATCTGACTTCGTCAGCCGGATTAACGAGTACAGCTCTCCCACGCGGTTATGCAGCGGCGTTCCCGTCAGCGACCACACGCGCTGCGCAGCCAGCTCAAACGCGGCGCGCGCAGAGTTGCTGGAGCGGTCCTTGAGGTTGTGCGCCTCGTCAAGCACCACGCGGAACCAGCCCACGCTGTGCAGCGCCGACGGCTCGGTGCGCAGCATCCCCTTGAGCCGGAACCCGGTGTGCTCGCGCCGGAACCCAGACTCCATCACCGCATACGTTGTCAGCACAACATCGTGCTTGGCCAGCTGCTCCGCATCGATCTTGCCGCTGCTCTCGTCCAGCAGCTTCTTGCGCTCGTTTCCGTAGAACACCGTCACCGACAGCGCATCCGTGGCTGCCTCGATCTCCGCCTTCCACTGCAGCAGCGCAACCGTCGGACACACAACCAGCGTCGGGCCTCCGCGGTTCGTCAGCATCAACGCAATCGTCTGCAGCGTTTTGCCCATTCCCATCTCGTCGGCCAGGATTCCGCCGCGGAAGATCGACGACTGCTCCTGCTTGGCCATCCACCACACGCCCTCCTGCTGGAACGGCAGCAGCTGGATGCGGAGGCTCTCCGGCTGCTCGATCTTGCCCATCGTGCTACTCGCTGTGATTGGCTCCAGTGAGCTCCACGTGTGCCGCAGATGCGGGTGGTTGACAAACAGGCAGTTGTAGCGGCTGTAGTCGATGTGGTCCTCTGGCAGCTCGCGCGGATCCACCAGGCCCTCCAGCTGCTCCTCTGCGTCCGATATGTCGCCTGTCAGCTGCTCCTGCACCGTCTTGGGCTTTGTCCTGCCTCTTTTCTTCTTGCTGCTGCTGCCCTCTGTGTCGGCCTCCTTGAACTTGTAGCGGTACTTTGCGTTTCCTTTCTTGTCTGCCCATCCCTGGTCGCCTGCCTCCTCCTCGTCTTCCTCAATGATCGGAGGCAGCGGCGCAATCTGTAGCTTCATATCACTGAAGACCGGCATCTTCTCGGCCACAGGGCGCACTATATTGCGTGTTTCCTCGTCCTCCCTAGAGCTCTCTGCCGTCGTGGATCCTTTCCCAAAGCGACGACGGCTTGCTGGTGGTGCGCGCCTTCTGCCGCGCCTCGGCGGTGAAGCTCTTCTGGTTCTGCTGGTGATCTCGAAATCCGACTCAGGTTCGGACTCGGGCTCGTGTTCGGACCCAGAGGAGGAGGAGGAGGAAGGAGAGGCCTCGGCCCTGAAGTCGTCGTCCTCATCGTCGCTGACACTCGCGCTGGAGCCGGAACTCTTGTTGGCCTCGTCATCGCTCGCTTCTCCTCCGCTGCTTGGTTCACCCACGGCAGCGTTGGTAGCAATGGCTACCTTCCTCCTTCCCTTATTGTTGCTTTCGTCGTTTCCTTCTGCTGTGTTGGTCACAACAACCTCGACCTTGCGTCGCTTGCTGTTCCTGGCTGCTGCTCCCGCGGCTGCGGATCTCGGTGCCGCTGTCTTCGATGGAGCAGCCGTTGCTCTTGCTCTTGTTTTTCTTTTTGCCGCTGTTGTTACAGCTGCTGCTGCTGCTGCTGCTGCTGCTGCTGCTGCTGCGGTGGCAGTGTTGCCGTTGTCTGAACCTGCCTCCGTGGCCTTGCCGCTGTTGCGCGCTGACGTTCTAGTACTCACCCCCATGCTTTCCTCCTTCCTATTGTTATTCTGGATAAAGGGCCAAAAAGTGGAGCTGCCAATTGATGAATAAGAATTAGAATAAGAAAACACCCCAGGAATATACGCTATTAGTATAACCTTTTTAGTCAGTATAGAAAAATGAAGAAGATAAAGAAGACAACGATGTTCTTTTTCATCCAGCACGCATTAGGGAATGATGAAATTGGTGGGAGACGGAGGTAAGGATGGTAGGTTTGGGATTGGTGCTGCGGAAATTATCAAAAAAAAAAAAACACCCACTCTCTTCCTTTCTCAGTCTCTCTTTTTTTATGCTTGAACAAAACAGTAGGACAATGCGAAAAACCACATCATCGCCATCGTCACCATGCTAACCGACGTGTTTATTGTTGCAATAGCAGTCGAAGTCGAATGAATGCAAACAAGAACAATAATAGGGAATATGAGCGATAGCAGATGTGGTTCTTTGCAGCCTGCCTTTTTTGCGTATTATAATAACAGCAATAAGAATGACTTTTCCACGTTCGTATCCAATCAATCTGCTAGAATAAAGAGATTTTGTGGCAAATATCTGTGAGAGTAAGTGAATTTCTTCAATTGGAGGGAGGGTTATCCGTATTTGGGCACGATGCAAATAAAGAGCGGCATAGCAGCTCTTCCTGCTCTCAGAGGAGGATTGCGGACACTGTTGCGCCCCGTCACCGATCAAAAAAAACAGATTGACCAAGTTGATCTGGTACCAGCCGGGTTTTATTTTGTTACTGCAACATTCAATAGATTTTCTATTTAATGTGAGGAGGATGTCGTGGTGCGTTCCATGAACATTCTTGAATGGATGGATCCAGGAATGTTGTCCAGCTCTTTTGCATACAAGCAAAGCAGATTGGATATGAAAGGAAAACCAAAAGGGAAACCCCAGTCGTTGCATAATCAACTGGATCCCTAAAGCCCTGGTGGTCAATCTTGCTTCCTCTTCCTGTTAGCAACAGTTTGATTGTGGTTTGATTGGATTATACTAATCTACTTTCTATGATTTCCACACAACGTGTGTGTGGGTTGTGTTGTTGTTCTTCGCATAAAACCCAACTGGCAAGAGAAAGCGCTTATTTATTTTACTCTCTCCAAAATACACGCTCTTTCTTTCTTTTACTTTCTTTTACTAGCTGGTTAGTTATACACTTATCTATACTAAAGCAAAAACAGAATCCCCTCTCTTCGTGTGGAGCATTTCTTAATGATGGAGTCACAAGAAGCTGTAACCAGAGCAGCAGCAATAAAGCTGCAGAAGGAGCTGACCCAATTATCCAAGGGAGAAAGCCCGTCGTTCTCGGTTGGCCTGGTAGATGATAGTAATTTCTTCGAGGTACGTATTGAAATTGAAGAAACGAATAAAAGTACACACACTTCCTCATCAATTGAATCGTTGTCATCGTTATACTTACCACAATTAAACCCCTCCCCCCAAAGGATTCTCTCGTTTATATATAAACAAAATGAAGTAGTGGAATGTCACGCTTTTGGGACCAGTCGATTCGTACTACGAGGGCGGGATGTTCAAGGCCGTGCTAAAGTTCCCATACGACTATCCGTACGAGCCACCAACAATGAGGTTTACAAAGGAGCTGTTCCACCCGAACATTTACCACGACGGACGGGTGTGCATTTCAATTCTACATAAGCCAGGAGAAGATCCCAACGGGTACGAGAGACCGGAGGAGCGCTGGAGTCCCGTGCAGACGGTGGAGACCATTCTTGTCAGCATCATTTCAATGCTGAGCGAACCTAACCCGGACTCCCCGGCAAACGTGGATGCGGCAAAGCTGTGGCGCGAGGACAGGAAGGCTTACAGAAAAGAAGTGCGGCGCTGTGTTGAAAAGTCGCTAGAGTGGTGAAAAGAAAAAGGTTATCTGACAGCTTTTTGTTTTCTTTATTGGAAAGTTTAGTTGGTGTAATAGTGGGTTTTTTTAATACTGGCAAATGGATGTCTGAAAGATTAGAAAGTGGAAAGAAAAAAAAAACAGAAAGACATGAAAAGAACATTTATAACTGAATGCGTAGAGTGTGCGTGAGACGTTAAGACCTCCTTCGCTGGCAGAGGAGATGGTTGATGGTGGATGTTTTTAGCTTCACATAGCTTGAGTTGGCTGTTGGCTGTAGAGGGCCCGTTGCTGCTCGGAAGGAAAGAAGGGAATAAGGGAATAAGGGAGGAAAGGGAGGGTCATAAGGCGGTGTTCGTCAGGGAGGCCTTGGTCCTGCTCACTTAGTGCAAGACTTGGCAGTTGGGAGTTTAGTCGTTAAAGGAAGGCAAAGGCGGGACACTAGCAAGTCGCCGCGGATGCGTGGTTGGTTACTGAAAGTTACTCACTGGCAGCTAGTCACTGGGCCATGGAGACAGAAGGACTGCAGCCATCCGCAGCCATTGCAGGGCTGCCGGCAGACATAGAGGCGGCCGACGGCGCCGAGATAGGCACGGCAGCAACTCCAGCGGAAGAGACAGCCAAGGGCGCTGCAAACACGTCGGAGAGGCTAGCCATGTCGATGAGTCCCAAGCCAGCAGCGTGGGACTGCTGCTGGGGCGCAATGGCATATCCGCCAGTGACAGCGTGGTGCTGCAGCGGATGCTGGGCCATTGTGGTGGCAATGCTGGAAGCCAGCAGTTGTTGGTGCATCGCTGCCGCCGCTGCTGCTGCTGCCGCCGCTGCCGCCGATGTTGGCTGCGGAGCGAAGAACGGAAACTGCGACGCGGCAGAGTGTGAGACAACGGGTGCCGACAGCGGCGAGCAGTGAAGCGGGGATACTGATGCCGACGCTGGAGACTCGCTGCCGCTGGCACTGCCGCTGCCAAGAGTGGAGACTGCAATCGGCTGGGACGGCACTGGTCTGACGGTAGGCGGCTGCTGCGTGCGCTTTGGAATGTTGGCAGTGAGAACGCGCAGCAGAGGCCTGGAGGCACCCAAATCCAGGCTGTGCTGACGCCTCTTGTGTGGCTGGAGAGGCACAGAAGCGGAAATGGAGGCGGAGGCGGAGGCGGAAGCGGCGCTCTTCTGCGAAGCCGCCAACTGGTCCTCGGGCGCCTCGCTGATGGCGTCGGGGAGATCCTCGGAATCGTTGTCCATTGGCTCAAGGCCAAGCTGCTTGCGCAGACGGTTGACTTCGTCGTGCAGCGCCAGATTGCGCTTCTGCAGCGTCTTGATGTACTTGTCGCGCGTGCCAAGATGGTCCTTGAATGTTCTTATGTAGTCGAGCGACTTCTCGACGATTGTGGCCTTGCTGGGCCGCCGCACGTGAATCAGCGCCGGCACAGCCGAAGCCAGATCCTGGAACTGCCCATTCAGCGACTCCCGTCGCGCGCGCTCAATTGCGTTGTGCGTTGCGCGCCGCTGAGCGTGGTCGATGCCTGCGCTGGAGCCGCTGCCGGAGCCTGCGCGCACACTGCTAGGCGACCGCCGGTGCTCTGCGCCCACCGCGCCGCCGGTTGCCGCCGCAGCTGCCGCAGTGTGTTGCTGCTGCTGCTGCTGCTGAGTGTCAATAGCGCCTGGCGTCGGATACATGCCTGCATGTCCCGCTGCCGCTGCTGCTGCCATCAGCGCCTGGCTACTGTTGGCAAAATACGCGCTGCCTCCGCCCGCCGTCGTGCCCAGCTGCGCATGCTGGTATGCGCTATCGCTGCTGTCCTGCCCAAAGAACAGAAAGTTCGACTGCTGAGGAAACGACATCATCTGCTGTTGTTGTAACATGAACTCTCTTTCAAAGTCCTGATTATGTGTTTTCTTTATTCTGCGTTGCTGTTGCCCCTTCGAGGATACCGGCTCCTGCGTTGTGTCTGGCTGTGTGTTTGTCGTTACGTTGTGTTGAGTTGCGTTTGCCGTGTGTTCCGTCTGCGCTAGGTCAACTAGAATCGCAGCCAAGTCAAAAGATATGAGATGGTGAGACAGAACTAGAACTGGTCAAAATGAATGGTCGTTAGAGATATGTACTGGAAGACTATGCCACACACAGTGCAACCGTGAGTCTGGAATTATGAAATGATGATGATGATATCTGCTGCAATGTGAAAACCGTTCCACGTAGGAGACTGTGGAAAAGGGCGCTGGCTGTTTGTTCTATTGCCTAAGCAAGTTGGGACAGAAAGCTATGCTTTTAATTTTTGGGGGGTGGGTGGATGCTTTTTTTTTGCTCGCGCTCAACGCAGAGTCAAGAAGGAAAAGAGGAAAAAGAATGAAAAATAGGCAAGCCGGTTAGGAAAACACAAAACAACCAAGAAAAAGACCGCAAGGAGAAAAAAGGAACGAAAGGAAACGGGCCACTGTCCGCTATTTATTAGTTAGGCTGCATGACCCCCACTGCCCGTCCTGGACCGCCAAACAAAAGTATCAAAGGAAAAATGCATCTGAAATACGAAAGAAGGCTTGGCTTGGTTTGGTTTGGTTGGATTGGTTGGTTTGTGGCCATGACCTTTCGTTCCCTCTGTGGCAGCAAATGAAAGAATAGCCCACAAGAGACACCTTTTTTCTCTTTCGTTCCTGAGTACCTTTGGCCTGCAAATCCACAAGATAATAATCACTGCTGCTTCTTCTACTACATTTGTGGCCTTCTTTTTCCTCCGTCTTGTCCGTGCCTCTTTTTGTTCCTTCCTCTTTTGTTATAATCGCTCTGGTAGAGCTATTACCAAAAGAATCTTGTTCCTGCTCTCCTCAACGCCTTGCATCTTCGGGAAGGTGTGAATAGAAAAATTAAAGGAGCTTGTAGAAAGATGGATGGATGGTTGGTTGGATAACCACTCCCTTCCCTCCTTTCATTTTGACTTTGCAAATGTTCTTCGGCCCCTCTCTACTGCTCGCATTTTTCCGTATATCTTTCCCTGTATCTGCAACGACTCTCCCCCCTCTTCACATCCTCTGTGTTCTTTCCAGAACGACATGCGGAAAACAATAATGGCTTTTTGGCTGATATCCAGCAAATGGAAAAGAAAGACTGGACTGACTGCACTGTGCAAATTAAGGAATGAGGCGTTTTTTTTATTTTGGCTCAAGTCTGAGGAAAATATCGGAAAACTCCATCCATCCGTCGCACCCTTGTTTTCTTCCATTTGTTTTTGGGGGAGATGGGCTTCATTATTTTGCCTAAGCCCTGAGAACAGCCAAAATAAAATTACCATAAAAATAAAACTGAAAGTGGGAAAAAAGAAGGGGGAGTGGCCGAATAGAAAAGTAGTTGCAGCTCTTATTCTCACTGCTCTATTTTTCTTTATCGTATATCTGTTGCCACAGTGAACGGGTTTCCCTTACTCTCTTTGTTTTTGTTGTTGTTTTTGGGACCGATTGGACCATTTTGCAGCCCGTCTCGCTGGCAGAGAAATCGCTGCATTTATAAAGTGAAAGAATAAAAAAGAAAAAGGATTTGCATACATATCCCTACCTTACAATCTTGCTTTTTTTGTTTTGTTTGCACCAACAAAGCCGATCAAATTCTGCAAAAAAGGACTGCTTGTCCACTCTATCTCTTTGGTTGTGTGCGTCGCTTTTCTTTTCTTTGTTCCTTTACGTGCACTGCGAGGAAATAATCGAAATGAAACAAAATTGCTGGTCGTGTAGAAATGCAAGAATAATGAAAAATAACTTTGCAACTAGCCTGTATTATCTACCTAAATATGAAGTATTTGCGCTTTAAACAAGAACAAGAAAGAAAGAGAAAAGCAAGAGCAAGAGCTATTGTCATTTCTTTTGCCTGACAAGACAAACAGACAGACAGACGACAATATTACAATATAAGACGAGTGGGAAGGTCTGCTGCTACAGCTGATGTTCCGCAATTCCTTCTTCACCATCTCATCCATATTGGTCACCGTCGTCTTATCTTACTTTGCTACCAATCTTCTTTTATTGCCATCCCAATATTGTAGACGAATGACCTCCGTTATTACAATGCCAAAGCTCTAGTTGTTTTCTCTCACAGTGCTATAAGGTCTGCTGACATCCTCCTTTCCTCCTACTTTGTTCCTTATTTCGTTGCACTCGTGAATGCAGTGGCATTCCTGCGCATATGCTCTTTTTCATTTATTTTATTTTAATTTGGCTCCAGCTCACAGTATCCAATATCCAATACCTAATATCTAATATACTTTTATCTGTGGGTTTTCCACCTTTAATGACATATTTTTCATTCAATTATCGTGTGTTCTATATCTAATATCCCAAACCTTTGTATTTTTATTTCCATGTTCTTTTTTTCCAAAGATCTCTTGCTGATCACTCTTTTTGTTGATGAGGTTACGTCACCTTGTTTACCACTGTTTCTCCTCTTTTTCCTCTTTTTCCTCTTGTAAAAACAAAACAAAGATCCAGCAAAAAATGTAAATACCAGAAGCTAATTAATTTTCCTTGGCATTTCCCACTTTCTTTTTCTGTTATATTTACCGGCCAACAGAGGTAAAATAGTTAGAAATAAAAATACTTGGGGCCGATTCATTCTGATGCTAATAGTGTATATACTTTTGTTTGTTTTTATGTTCATTTGTGTTCTTTTTGTACATAAATGTAATGCACGTAAATCAATCTCTACAAAAATAAGTATTACCTCACTAGACTTGTATTTAAAATAAACAAGGTTAAAAGCATTTACACAGTTATTGGAGCAAAAAAAGAATAAGATCCGCTCTTTTTCTATCCTCCGATCCCGTCCTTTCCCCCTTTTTTTTACTCACTTTGCTTCCAATAACACTATCTTGGATCGTGGGTGGATCTTTTTATTCTTCACCAATGGATTTTGCATAATATCAGAGAGGAAGATCTGTTCCTTTTTATCTCTCTCACTCGCTAACTTTTGTCTTCTCACTTTGTCATCCATTTTCCCAGACAATAAGACAAACATTCTTTTGGGTACAGTGACAAAGAGCAAACAAACAATAAAACGATTGCACATTCCTAGAGACTGAGGGATTCAATAATTCGATTGGAACTGCTTGACAAACTGCGAAATAGCGAGTATGACATCATGTGCCTTTGGAATAAAATGAGCTCCCTCAAAGCAAAGCGACTCTGGATTAGCAAAATGCTTTTGCAGCTCCATTGATTTACTAAAGCGGATCATTGGGTCAAGGACGCCGTATAGATGAAGTGACCGGGTAGCCAGCGGTCTTGTTGCATCATACAGGTCCTGCCACTTGGCATCCTGCAGCTTGTAGCCCGAACAGATGATGGCAAACCGAAACAACGGGTGGTTGTTCCGTTCCCGCTGGCCTGGCAAAGCATTATTTGCAACTGCTTTTCTGCGCTCTAGAACTGCGCACATAACTGCCGCCATCAACCCACCTACACATATAAAATTAGGAGTGGTGGTAACATTGGGTAAGACATAAAGAACCAGATTAAATATAATATCACCAGCTTCTTTGTTTTGACATTGCCACTGGCAAAAGAAACTCTGTTATCCTACCTTGCGAAAACCCGAGGATGCCGTCAAAGGGGCCTTGCAACTCCATAACCTTGTCCAGGTATCCTATGCTTGTATCGACGCCCGTAGTGATCTCGGGATCCGCATTTGTCAGACTATACCATCCCCTGTACGTCCTCCCAAGCGTCTTGCCGTTTCGCTCGGCCTCTGCGCGTGCCATGTTGTCCATACCATTGATATCGTATGGACGGAGCACATTTGGTGCTGACACAAACACTATTTCATCTTGAGCAAAAAAAGAAAGAAATTAATGAGAAAAAGATGTTGTTAGTTACGTTGCTTTGTATACGAAAAACACACACCAGTCTAATCTCTTCAATGCATACCAAACTCTACAATGTCTTCCAGCGCCTGTATATGCCTTTTGAGCTTTGTTCTAAAGATATCTGCATCTTGCTCGTATCCATGCAAGCATAAAACACGGAGCTTTCTATTACTGCTGTTATCCGCTGTGCTAATAGTCATTTTTGGGGTGTCAAAACCATGTACCACAAGAAATGAAAGAGAGAAATGAAATGTAGTATAAGAATATTAGAATATTAGAATACTGTGGAAACAAAAATAAGAGAACAAAAACCATTCCACCCTTTATTATTTCTATTCCAGAAAGAAAAACGCTAACCTCTTCTTGAGATGGAATTGGTAACAAGATGTTAGAACGCTTTCTTTTATGTGTGGCGGCGAAGGACGCTGCACATGTAAATTGCGCCACGACAGGATCCATCCATCAAGCAAATGAAGCCCAAGCAATAACTAAAAGGAGATAGAGAAGGGGCGTTTTGTACTGAAACACACATCTAGGCAGAAACATCCTGCAGAATCTGCTGCTCGGGGCTAGCGGAATCGACGGTATCGGTGTCCGCAGCAGCGTCAGTAACAGTGTCGGCAGCAGTGTCACCGAGAACGCCCGGGACAAAGGGCGCAACAAAGGCAGCCATTGCACTGGCGCACTGCGGGGTCTGCGGGATAAAGTGGCCGCCAACAAAGTCGAAAAGAACCGGCGACTCGAAGATACTGCTGGCAGCACGAGCCTCATCACGGGTGATAACCGTATCGTACTCGCCAGACATATGGAAGCTAGGGACATTAATCTTCTCTTCATAGAGGTACTTGTAGTTGGGCTCGCTAAGGAGGAAAGCGCCAGCAAGAACCATGAACTTGATTGGCGGATGCGTGACCTCAATGCCGAATCCTGGTCCATGCTCCGCGCGTCCGCCAAGCAGTGCAGCGATGATTATACTCAGACACGCGCCCTGCGAAAAGCCAAGAATACCGTCAAAGGGGCCTTGCTCATTCAGTACGCGCCCAACTTGCTCCAGCGCTTCCTCCAGTCCGCGGTACTCGACGGTCTTGCTCTTCCGCGACCACCACCACGCCAAATTCTTAAAGTCCACGTGTGTGCTGTTATCTCTGTCTAGATCTGCTGCCGTCAGATGCAGGTTGGCGATGTCAAGATGCCCGTCAAGGTACACGAGGTCTGCGTGGTCTTCTACCACCCGGTGGAAGTTCCTTGATCTGATCCTGAGCAGCTCGCCGCTCTCACCAAAGCCGTGGAGGCAAAGAATCTTTGGTTTGCTGGCCATTGCTTCAAAGTATAAAAACAAAGTGTTGGTGTAGATATAAGTAAAAAATAGAGAATGGAGGAGAAAAAGAGAGAAACAAACAGGAGCTAGAGAAGAGAAATCAAACTGCTATTTGCTCCCTTTCTCCATGCTTTATTCTCGGTGATGGAGAGTCAAATATAAATATATGCGCAGATGGCTTGGCTATTTACTATGATGGGATTGTGGTTTTTTCATCGTTTGGTCCAATGCTAGGAAGGAAGAAGGCGTTAGAATATCTATATGTGGGAACAGACTAATAAAAACGAGCATATTTGCTCTACACCAACACTGCTTGCTTTCTTTTTCTTTCCCATGTCTGCTTTACACTGAATATAGAAAACAGTTCATGTACTGCCACCAGTCGTGCTATTCTCTCTTTCTCTCTTTCGGGATCTGTTGAGCATGATGCTCTAGGTTTTTTGCATTGTTTGTAGTCTGGGTGTGGGAAAAGGTGGCTGTGGGTTTGCCACATATTCGCACTCCTTCTCCTCATCCTCTTCTTTTCTCTGCCACCCTCAGATGTTTGTTTGTGTATGATTTTGAAGAAAGCCAAGTCAAACAATATCCCTTGGTTTGCCATATTCGTCTGCGCAACGCATGTGTGGGGAGAGAAAAAGAGAAAGAAGGCGGACTATTTTGCTATATTCAGCGCGCTTTGTTGAGGGTTCTTCCTACTTGACAACATCAACGGTCATTATGTATGCAGTTGACGGAATGCGTAATGCATATTTTGTAGTCAAAAAAGTAGAAGCTTCTAGTATTTTTATAGTATCCATTCCTATACGTTATATTGCCAGTGATTCACGCTGATAAAGAGATTATTTCAAAATTTAATGTTCAACGTCAGTTCCCTTTTTTTTTTATTTCTTTCCCAGTCATTTTTTCCCACCTGACCTGCTGTTTTTTCTATCACCATAAACTGCATGATCGATATCACAGAATGACTTGATAATTCCATGAGGTGGTGAAAGTGGGGGAGATAATGCGGGTTTTCCCCCTTTATCCACTTTTTTCCCCTATCTTTCTCTTTATTCAGCATATTTTGCTTGTCTGTCTGTTCTGCTAGCAGAGCTCATCATTCACTATTCTACACACCACACCTCTTTTTTATTTCTTTATTCTTTATTTATTGCAAGCCACGCATAATAATCCTTACTTGTTCCACGATATTTTTATTTCTTTTTGTTTTATTTATCAGTCTGCTTCTTTCACATTGCAAAAGGCGGGGTTTCTATTGCCACAAGTAAAGAAAGCACAGAACAACATATAAGACAGATAGATGGAAGGCGAGATCCAAGGAATCAACGAGCTAGGTACGAACACGACACATGGGACCACCAAGCCCAGGGTCAAGGGAGTTGAGGATCTGGTCTACGGGTCGTTATCTGGAATGATGGGCAAATTCGTAGAATATCCATTCGACACAGTCAAAGTTCGACTGCAGACATCGGAAACCAAGGTGTTCTCAGGCACATTCGACTGTCTGGCACAGACATGGAGGAACGAGGGGTTTCGCGGATTCTACCGTGGTCTAACATCGCCGTTGGTTGGAGCAATGGCTGAGAACGCTATTGCGTTCTATGCGTACAACCGTCTGCAGAACGTAATTAGATCGGCCACCGGATCGTCTGCGGATGCAGAGCTCTCCCTTCCACAGCTGTTTGTTAGTGGTGGGCTTTCGGGCGCACTGTGCGCGTTTGTCATTTCGCCTGTAGAGCTGGTCAAGTGCAAGCTACAGGTCGAGAACGTCCAGGGTTATGGCTCCTCTCCATCGTCGGTGGCAGAGGGTGCTAGGGCTGCAAACAAGGTGCGGTTTACCGGCCCACTCTCTGTTGTCAGCCACTTGGTGCGCACACAGGGCGTGGCAGGGATATACAAGGGAATAACACCAACGCTTGCGCGCGAGAGTCTCGGCGTTGGCTTCTGGTTCGGCACATACGAGCTCGTGTGTCGCCAACTGCTTCTGCTAGACAGACGGTCCCAGACAAAGGATGTTGCTGGCGCACCAAAGATGTCCAAGAGCGATCTTGGTGCCGGAAGCATCGTGCTTGCTGGCGGCTGCGCCGGTGTTGCCTACAATATCACGTCGTATCCGATCGACGTGGTAAAGTCGTTTATCCAGACCGCCGATGTGCGCCAATTGGCCACACATAGCGAACGGCCCAGCATTCTGGCCACAATCCGCGCCGTTCACGCCCGTGGTGGCATCCGCGCATTCTACCGCGGTCTGGGAATAACGCTTGTCCGCGCATTCCCGGCAAACGCCGCCATGTTCATGACATACGAGTATCTGTGCAGAATGTCAGTGGGACTGCGCAAGCCCTGATGCGATAAGCAGACCCTTTCCCGGCCCTTGTTTATTTGAATATATAGAGAAGTAGAAGTAGATAATTGGAGGTTATGGAAGAAAAAAAGAAAGGGGACTTAGGCCTGAGCGAAAGTGAGCGGGGACTCTGTGGCAGTTGTGGTCTGGACCTCCGGATGGTACTGGTAGTACAGTTCAGAGACATCCTCCAGAGGCAGTGCAACCCAGCCGTCCTCCTTGACCCAGTACAAGCGCACCACGCCGCCAGAGTAGGCATCGCGGTGCGTAGCGTGGAAGATGGCGCGACGCCCAAGATCTATCGCCTCCTCGGGCTCCAAGTCAAAGCGGTATCCGGTATCAAGCACACCGTAGGCAAACGTCGACCCCGACCCAACCGAGAACAGCGCATTCTCCAGGCGCTGGCCCTCCGAATCGACGTAGAAGAGTCCGGGACCCTTTTCGTCCCAACCAGCAATCATCGTTCCCATCGAGAGTCCCATGCCATTGTACTGCAGCACCAGGTTGACCAGTATCTTGGAGGCCGCCGCAACCGAGATCCGCTTCTTGTGACGCAACTCATGCAGTCTGCACTGCATCCCGAGCACGCGCTCCCAGTACTGGCAGTCCGCCGCTCCTCCAGCCATCGTGCCCAGCAGATACGGGTTAATCTCAATCACCTTTTTCACCGTCTGCGAGGCAATCACATTCCCCGCCGTTGCTCGCGAATCAGTCGCCACTATGATTCCTCCCTTGAACTTGAATGCAAGGGTCGTTGTTCCGTGTGCAATCTTCAGCAATGCATCCTTCTCTGACTTTACATCCGTGTACTTTTGCGTAAACGAGGCCGGATTGTTCACCAAAGCCAGCTCGAAATTTAGTCCCGAAATCCTGGCCTGCTCGCCTTCGGAATCCAGGCCGTGGCGGACAGAGTGTCCTGAAGCATCTTGCTTTGTGAGCTGCTCAAGTGCGCGATTCATCCTTTTTTGATTTGAATAATGCAACGCAACCAAATGAGGAAAAAAGGAGAGTAACAAAGAGGTAGAAGAGAGTAGAGGTGAGCAGAACTAAAAAATAATATGAAATGGATGGATGGTTTTACACACTTTGCCTTTTTCTCTCTCTCATTTTTGCTGACGCAACCCTTCATTTCCACTATTTATTGTTATGCTGCTGGTGATTAACTTTTGCTGTCCCCCTTGATCCGTTAATGTCTCCCCGCTTTGGACAAAGTACCAAGCAAAAGCCTAGAAGACAAGCAGCAAAGTTCCTTGATATCTATTTTTCATAAAGGAGTTTCTTCAGACTAACAGCACAGATAATTATACGAGTAAAAGAAAAGAGAATAAATTCAAACGCTGTCCAGGTCGTTTGGCACATCAAAGTACTTGTTAAAGTTCTCGGTCTCCATGTTGAACTTATCGCGCGCCCAGCTCTGCATAATAAAGATATTATCGGTCCAGCGGTTGGCGGCCTCCTTGGCCACCGCAGCCTGCTCCTTCTTCAGGGCCATCAGCGCCGGATCGCACTCCTTGAACTGCTGCAACTCGGAGTTCTGGGCCTCCCACTTGGCCTCAACATCAGCCAGCTCCTCCATCAACAGCTTGCGCTCCTCCGTCTGTTCGCGACCAAGTTCAGCCTGGGCAATAGATGTCTCCAGATCCCGGCCCTTCGTTTCCAACTGACCAAGCTCGGCTTCAAGCTCCTTTGTTTTGTTTTGCCGCTTGACTGCGGTTTCGCTGGGGAACGACCAAAAGTAATTGGATGTACCGATCTTCTCGCAATAACACATGCTGTCGTCTACAAGCGACTGGACCACATCTTTCACTGTTTGCGATACTATGCCCTTTTGCTTTGGCCCTATCTTCTCCAGCTCCTTTAGTAGGTACGGTTCCTGTGACTCGTGGAATATCTCCATCATTCGCTTGCGCTTTTCGTCAATTGTCAAACGCGGCCCCTACACAATTACAAATATAAGAAAGAGAAGAACAGAGTCATTAGCTTGTTTGCACAGTTGTTGAAGAAAGAAAAAACACTCACTAGCTACTCGCTTGTATCGACAAGCACGTACCATTATGTTTTACAGAGGAAAAACGCTTATTCGCATACAATCAAAAGGGAAAATAAAGAATAAAGACCGCTAACAATATAATCAAAAGCACGACAAGAGAAAAGAGAAGAGAGAAGAAAAGCCTATTAAAAAACATGCTCAAAGCGTACTCTTCTTTCCGCAGCCAGACCACAAAAACAAAGGCATTCACACAACAAAACCGCTGATCCCGATTAAGCGTGATTCTACGGTTATCTAGCTAAAGCACAAAATAAAAAACACGATGCTTTTATAGTCTTGCGATTATTTTTACCGTCGCCGCTTCTTTGACTGCTGTGCACTATGACTAAAGGTTTCTGCATTCACGCCAACGACAGCTTTCTTGCCACTGCCGCGCTGCTGCGGTGGCCGCCGCGCGTTGCCATTTCCGTCCACATCTTCTCCAGCGTCGGAGCTGCCGCCACTTTGCCTCACAACAAACACGTGTGTCTTTGGATCCTTGCTTCGAATCTCCTCGTTCTCGTCCTTCGAGACTCCAGGCTTGAATCCAAGTGTGCGACGGTGCTGGTACCCGGGATACATGCGTGTGTCGAATGGCCAACTGGTTTGACACGCAAACCCGCATTCTCTTGCAAGATGCCGCACATTCCACTGCGAGTACGGAAGCCCCGACTTGAGCGACACGTGGATCTGTCCTGGTCTGTTGAGATCGGGCGCTACAGCGCTGCTTCTTCTGCCGCCGTTTTCCTCCTCTTCATCTTCTTTCTCATCGTTTACATCGCTGCCTTCGTCTTCTGCTTCAGAGTCCATCGTGTACGTGACCGTGGCCTGGTGGCCCTCAAACTCAAACGCCTCTTCTTTGTCTGTAGAACCTGCGTCCAAGCGGCCGGTGTTTTCTGTGCTATGTTTTCTTCTCTTACGAACTTGACGATGGCTATCATCGTCACTGCTAGCATTACGCTCATCGCCACTGTCGCTATCAGAATCCGACATATCGTAATGCTTTGCTGCAGCCCTTGCCAACTGTCCCGGACAATCCCCCGATGCCGACAAAATCCCCTTGATGCTATGGAAAAAGCCAGCCATCATTTCTTGGTTAACGCGAATATTGCGTCCCTGGTCTTTGATTCCAGCGCCAACATGAGGGAAGTTGAAAACAACATGAGTGAACTTTTGTTGGCCCATAAGCGGTGCCGCTGACTTCGAGGACTTGGATCTGCCAAGCATCGTCGCATCAATATCAAAAAGAACGGTGGCGCCCAGCTCCTTTAGTCCCGCAACATGGGTCGCAGCATCCGGGTACTTCTGGCCAGTCGTCTCTTCCGAATCGTATGCCGTGGCCGTGATATGGATCCCAGTCCCCAGCGTCCGCGCTATACTGTGAGCAAAGCTAAAGTTCCCCTCGCCTACAAGCAAAATTACATCCCTTGTGGTGTATGGAAAGACAGACCGCTGTTTGGCCGCTCTTTCGCTTATTTGTTTGTGCTTTTTCAGTCGTGCTTGCTCCGCCTTCTTCTGTGCCTGCTGCTGTGCTTCGTGCTTGGCCTTGGCTTGCTGCGCTTCCCTTTTCAGTACCGTCAGGGATCTATCCTTCTTATGTCTTGCCATTGTATGTGTGTATGAGTGAAAAAAGAGGATATAAAAAATTGGAACTGAACAGAGAGAAAAAAACGCACACTTTTTGAGCTTCCAAAAAAACTGGATCAATAAAACCGTTAATTATGATCCGCTAATACCCTTTATTGGTTCTGGATCTGGAAGTGCAAGGAGATTTTTTCCCCCCCTCTTTTGTAATCAAAGAGACTAGAAAAAAACCATTTCCTCTTCCCTACTATCTTTTACTCTATTGCCTTATCTCTTCAACAACTTTATTTCCTCCCCCTCCCCGCTTCAATTTTATTTCTAATTCACGTAAAAAACAAATAACAGTGGCAATGTTCGGTGGCGTGTTTGGAGGCAACAGCAACAACAATGCCGGAGCTCCAAGAGCTGCAGCGCCCGGATTAGGTGGAGGACCCATGGCCGGCGGAGCAATGGGCCAGGGACAAATGGATCCCAATGCACAGCTCGCTGCCGCAGAGCAGGAGCTGGAGATGGTGACGGAAATGTTTGCTCGTCTAGGCGACCAGTGCAACAAGAAATGCATCGTCCAGCGTTATAGCGATGAAGAACTGACCAAGGCAGAGTCGGTTTGTCTCGATCGATGCGTGGCAAAGTACTTCCAAGTTAACCGTGTTGTTAATGACAAGCTTGCCAAACTTTCAGCTGCTAACCAACAGCGCTAGTCGAATATACAAATAAACAAACATTTGGATAAAACGAAATGTGTATTTACGCTATTATATATAAAAACTTCCCCAAGAATCTTTTACTCTATGAAGAGGAAAAAAAGAAAGAAAGAAAGAAAGAAAGAAAATGAACAGTGGTGGTTATTGTGGCTTATTTGTTCCTGGATAAGCCTCGCACGTATGGTTCGATATTAATAGTGTGGAAAGGCTCGGGTAGGCCATCGACTGTTTGAACTGGGCTCTTCAGCGCCTTTGCTGCCTCATCATAACGCAAGTATGTTGCGTGCGCAACTCCCGTCATTTCCCGCGTCAATGGGTCACGATGAATTTTAAAGCTCGTCAGCGTGCCAAACCTTTTCATGTGCCATACCAGCTTCATGGAATCTTTAAACCCGGTCACGCCTAGTAGCTTGAACTTTACCGCTACCTTTTTTATTGGAAGTTTGTTCATTGTGGTGTTATAAAACAATAATAATAATAATAATAAAAGAATAAAGAAAAATTAATAAAAAACAACCAAAAAAGAAAAAACCTCAAGTGGCAAGGAGGGGGAGAAACACCATGATCTCAACGCAATAGGCTGTGGTTTTGATTGGCGTGAACAATGGAATGATGAGAAGGAAATAAGTCAACACTTTCAGCTCCAAAATACAGTTAGCATATCGTCGTCCTCTATTTCAGTGTCGCCAATTTTGCTCGTGGGATCAAGGCTTTCATCGTCAAACTCCAGTCTTATCTTTGCATCGACCTTGGCTATTTTCTTGTAGTTGTCGATGACTGCCTGCACCGCCGTTGTCCTGCTTACTTGCAGCAGCACATCTTTCCCAGATCTGTCGCGAATCTTTATACGGATAGCATCCACAGCTACATCCACCCCCTGGCTTGGTGCACCATCGTTGCCCGGCTCGTTACTAGCTGCCACACTCTCCCGCAACTGCTTGGCAAGCTCCAGATCGCGCATGGTCTGCTCCTGCTCCAACGCCTGCACTGTTCGCTCCACTGCCTCCTTCTCGCGCACCCGGTTGTACACAGACCGTGGATAGATGTCAATGTAGTGCACTGGTCTGGTCCCAAGACTGCCGATAGAAACAGTCGTAAACACCCGCATCCGGTTGACCATCAGAATTGGATCCAGCGCCATTATGTTGATAGGAAAGTTGTCAGAAAACGCACGCACTGCATTGTCAACGGAATCGGAAACATACGCAACCACTGCAATACACTGGCCCAACTTTTTGATAATCTTCTCGCGCTCATGCGGTTTCACTCGTCCCCACCGTTTACCTTCCCACATGGCGGGCACCTCGACCATCACAAATGTCTCGTCGTATATAAACTTGAACTCGATTTGTACTTTGTCAAGCAAATGACCTGAACCAGGCATCGTTTCCAGTCCCCCCCTATACGGCGACCCAATATCATTGTGTCGGACAGCCGCCTGTAGTGCAGGATCCAAATCCTTTATATTACTTGAATGGTTTCGCCGTACGTTTCTCTGTGGGCGTGGTTTCGGCTGCGGTTCCGCTGAATCGCTATCCGAATCAAGCACAAATACATCCGGGTGCCGGTTGATACCATCAGCTTGCGCTTTTGTCGCTCTCCGAGAGGTAGATGCACTTGAAACATCTGCTGGTGGCAGCGGCAGCAGCTGCGGCGGCGGAGTCAACGACACGCTCCGCGACCTCTGCTGTCTTCGTACATTATCTACTGCATTCTCATCGTCTGGGTGTTTCCGTTTCAAAACCATTTCCACGCTATCCTCGTCCTCCGATGATCCACCGCTACTTATCCCGCCAGCATAATTGCTTGTCTCCGTTTCTTGCGAAAACGCCGTTTTGCTCAGGTCCTCATTTCTAGCAAGGAATAGCTGCTCCTCGGTCTCTGTTTGCTCGTACGCCCGTTTAACTACAAAGAAGTCTGCCTCATCGTCAGAGTCGTCCTCGATTTCTACTTTTCTGCGCACTGCGACACGACGTGGTTTAGGCTTTGATGGCGTCGTGTTCACTTCCTCTACTTCCGAATCGGATATAACATGTGTCATTTCTCGAGCGAATTGAATGGAGATAATAGAAAGCAGGTAGAATACGAAAAGAGATGAAAAAGGGGGCTTGTTTAAAGAAAGAGCTTTATCCAAAGGAAAGCACTGCATTTAATATTATATTCTGGACAGGCGGATGCTCGAATGACTCGAATCCTGAGCCGAGTCGATCGTCGTGGATCGTTTGTTGCTTTAAACATAAGGAATCTTTTTTGCCTTCTCCACAATATTTACTTTAATTATTTTTATTTTCTCTCTGAAAGAATGGTTTCTCTCTGTAAAAAAGGTCGACAGAACGATAGAACCGAGACTATTGTTTTGTCAACTCTCTATGTGGTGCGTGATGGTGGGCAAAGACATAACGAAAAACAAAATCTCTAGTATAAAATATGTTATGGATTGTTTAAAGCGTCTTTTTACCTGTAGAAGACAAGAGATCTGACAGCGGCATCATTTCTGCTATAATAGACGCAGCAATTGATAAGATAGAAGACGAATTCAACAGTCTTGCAGAAAAGGATATATTGTCTGTTTGCGATGAGGGGTTGCTATCTCACGACATTAATTCCTTTAATTTGAACAGGCGCGGTCACAACGGGACCGCATCTTATTCTTCCGTATTGCCGGAGAGACTTTAAGTCTGACGGCAGCGACAACAGAGCTAAGATTGATGGAGGCACTGGCACTTTGCAGACTGTCTACGCATATTGGATTACAGGACGCTCCAAAGTACAAGGATGTGTTTGCCATCCAGGAGCTCAAGCGATTTAAGCACGATTCACAGGAAGCGCTGATACAGCTTGTTGAGTACATGCGGAACATATACGCAAACCAGGACCATTGGCGCTTCGCGTGGTGACTTACGATGTGCGGAACAAAGGTCAGATGCTGTCTATTCCACCACGATGGTGTTCGTGTTTCGCTTGCGATGGACTTTGCGGATATTGACGGAATAAGAAGGCTTGTTACGCTTCCGGTGAATTGGTCGTTCTGCAGTCTTGATAGACTGGGTTACGACATGACTATGGAGCAGATTTGTGCATCGAATCGGTGGCAGATAAGCTGCCCAACCACGACGACAAGAGCAAGCGCAACAGCTTCATGCAATATGTCACCATAGGAACTATAATGAACGCATCTGCGTTGTTTGGTAGACATGCACGCTGCTGCTTGGCCAAGCGCAAGGATGGTAGAAGCGATGAGGACGTTGTCATAAAGAACTCTTGGTCTTTGCCGCGAGACTTGAAGAAAAGCGGTAAACAAGGATCTGTTGTTCCTGACGAGTCACACAACTTGCGACTGATTACAGAAAAGTTCTCTGACAAGGATGTTGGCTTTAGCTATCCACAGGCAATCTCCAGTGGCAGTGTTAAATTCAAGGACGGCAGCAAGTACATCACCGATGACACATCGGCAATTTATGGATACGATGATGGCGAGAAGGAGCATATGTATCGTGTGCATCGTCGCATTGTAATAACCCCTGTCGAACACTTTGTAAAGTCGGTCAGGAACGAAGCAGAGCTTGTGTTTGTTCTTGCAGACGCTATGGAATGTCACAATGCCATTCTCACTGAATGTGGGCTTTTGCACCGCGACATATCGGTAAACAACATTATTATCATTCGCAACGAAGGCAAGAACTTCCGCTGCAAACCTATTAAGGGCTTGCTAATTGATTTTGACCATGCGATATCGGTGGATTAGCAAGTGTCAGGCAATGGAGCAAGATCGGGCACTCTTCCATTTATGAGCATCCATAACCTTAAAGGAGTTCATGGAAAGGGCAATGCTCTTGACAACTGGGAGTTGCTCCTATACCTGATATGATGGCTTGCGACATTTGGAATCAATAGCGACGATTGCGATGACATGGAAGACGAAATGGTTGAAGAGATAGACAAATGGCGTTATGCAGATATGAGTGCCATTGCAAGGGCCAAACGCAATCATATGGACTCATTTGCCAACTTTAATAGACTCGTTCTATCAAGATTTCAGGACAATTACAAGATGCTAAGTATCGCAAGCTTAAGGTTTTCGCGATAATCCTTTATATTAATAAATACTCATAAATCTCACTAAAGAAAACATCTATCGCAACCTAGAATATAGGCACTATTTATAGCTGCCAAATACTTTGTTGCAAAAAAATACAACTATTTGAATCACATTCTAATGTAAATGTTATAATTGATGAGTATACGATGTTAACATTTTGATCAAACGTTAACACCTCATTCATCATCATAACATGCTATCATCATTACACTTGAGCGATAAACTATCCAAATAAATCTTTTAGCAATAAATAGACACATGGATGTATAACAATATTTTAACACTCGCGCTGTTAATATCCATTGTCAAAATATAGTTTTCTGTTTTTGTAATCAAAGAAAGAACATCGGTTCAAGTAATTATAGTTAGAAATATGTATATTCAGGTCATCTAGTAACAAATGCAATTGTGTTTGCATAGTTGCTTTATTCGAGGTGTATTAAATGTTAAATATAGAGCAATAGGCTTTTGCTATGATAAGGGTCTACTGCAAATGTGACTTTTATAAAGATAAATATGTTTCAGCTTCAGTCATATAATATAATGCAAAAATTGTTTAAATCAATATTTCTCACAACCAAAGCGAAGATTGGTTGAGTTTTTCTTCTGGCTTAGTGGTCTAGCGGTATGATTCTCGCTTTGGGTGCGAGAGGTCCCGGGTTCAAGTCCCGGCTGAGCCCCTTTTTAGCATCCACTGCGTTAGCCATTGTTGCTAAACAATGCAAAAACTGAATTTCTTTTTTATTTTTTACAAACTACCGATATTAAAAGAATATGAGTTTTTTGTTGCAACTTGGTAACATCGGATTTGTATATTAAAATACATATTGAAAATATCCGCCACTACTGCTGTACTTTGCTTACTTGCTACTTTTTAGCCTTTCCAATGCTTTTGTACGCGCAGCCAAAATTGCTTCAAGAAGGTCGTTGGCAATATCTGTTGCACACTCGGCACGTCGCTCAAATGGATTCCGTTTGTCCACGTCCATGTTCTTGTCTCTTAATTCTCCTGGAAAATCCTCGAATAACGTCTTTCTTGTCTTCATCATCTTTGCCAACGTAAAGTTATGAATCTCCTGCGTACCATGGGACAAAGGCGAGATACACTCATTGAAGAATAGTTTGTCGCATAGTTCATAAACCAATTCACCCAACTCAAAATATCCCTCAATATCCAGAAAGCCATTGAGAATATTGGTGACGAAGTTGTTCAAAGTAGAGAGAGCAAAACACTTTGATCTGGCTACTCTTTTTGGATCGCTGCCCTGCCAGTCGCTTATTGGTAATTGCTCATTAGAATTAAACTGCTTCTCATCGTTCAAGTTAATGCCTGTTGTTCCCAGCCAGCACAATACATAAATAAGCGACTCCCAGTCATCCAGCTGCGTGCGCTTGACATTGGAATTGGCGAGATTATTGATACTCATATACGGATATGTGCCTGTTCGTTCTGGCCGTGTGCTAAAGTCATTGTCTGTCATATCCTTTGCACAGTCGAAATCAATAAGAACTCCGCGCACTGTGTTGTCAGG
>JANBTT010000038.1:0-132865 GCA_027578915.1 Coemansia sp. RSA 1200
AAATGTTGAATACGCGGACATTCCAAAAAGTAGTGTCTGATATCCTCGTTTTCGGCATGGCATACTGGGCATCGTCCATCCTCCTCTGGCACAATGTGCTTTGGTTCTAGACACGTTTTATATAGTGCTGTCCAATGCGAAGATGGTATTTCTTGTCCTGCTATAGGAGGCCATCTCCACCCCTTCATTTTCTTGGAGCTGCACGCATATAAACTTTACGGCGATCTGTGTGTGCATAGAATCAAGAAGCGCTATGTTGTTGCGTGGAACTCGGCAAGACAGGAACAGAAGAGTACTTGATTTCGCCAGTCAGAGCACGCGCTATCATGCAGTTAACAAAAGTGTTATTGCACTCATTGGTTAGCACTAAAATGCAGTCTACATTACTGTACATACAGGTGTGGTGGTCATGGTGATGCGGCCCTAATTGTCTTTATTTTCCCAGAGTTAACTTACAGACATTGTTTTTTTCATAACAACCATACAACATCACTTGTGTGCATGGTCATCAGAAAAAACCATACTTTTGTTACTATTACTAACAAGCATCTTTATTCATGCTCACCCAATATGGCTGTTGACCTATTTCATAGAGCAGAACATGCAGTAAATTCTACACACATTCAAATTAGTAGAAACTTGCCTTCACAAGATGTAAAGAAAATATTCTACTTGGATACTAAATATAAAGCTGTTTCTGTTTTGCAGCAGAAAAAACTACATCTTGTCTGACATTAAAACTTTAAGAATTTTAAACACAGCTATAAATTTGTCTTTTATATAAATACATGTGTGCTGTTGTGTTAGTTCATCCAAAAATACTGATGACACATAGTAGTGGTTTTTGCAACATCTCTATATATTGGGCTGCTTGCACCATTTCGAATAGGCAATCCATCTGTTGCATGTGTTCCATGTGTCCAGTCGAATAAAATACAATGTTTATGGTGTTGCAGCCACGGTTTATTAATGAAGGTGCATTTTGATAACACACTTCTATTGTTTATTTATTAGAAAGATGTAGGTCAGTCATTTGTCATTGAATGCCCAATCGAGTAAAAAAAGTGTGTTGGCTGTAAATTTAGCAAAGAAAAAAGGGAAAATGACTGGCTACTCACCGACTGTGCCTCACATTAAAGAAAATGATGAATTTTGATGTCGTCTGAAGAAGAGGGCCACAACAAAGCCCTTAATACATTTTGATATATCATTCCATGCCTTTTTCATAGTGTTGCTTTAATAAAATATCTGGTGATGTCACTGTGTGACTTTCAGATTAAGATGGGGATAATGATGTTTATATTTATAGAGAAAAATATGATGAGGTTGAATTTCCTAGACATATACAAAATGTGAGTGTGGCCATGTATGACCAACCATCGCCATAATTTATTCTTCAGTTCACACATTATTTTTCATATTTTCTATCAGGATTAAATAGCTAACAAAAATGTCTATTACATTGACAGAGAAACAAATACCAGATGCAGGGAAAGCGTTCTATGGCAGGTTATAATTTGTAACAAATGGAAGGAACTTGAAGATCCAAATAAAAATATGGAATGGACTAATGAGGATAAAGGCAAGAAAGGATATCGTATTCACAAAGGTAAACACCAGTTTAATCGCTCAATGCTTCCTTATGAGCGGATTCCACCAAAAGAGAAAAAAGAATATAACAATACAGGAATACGATATCTAAAGGTAATTATGAAAGAAAATCCAAAGATTTTTGTTAGCGATGCAATAATAAAATTGAGTACCGAAGATATAAGTGTTTTGACTTCAATTAAAGTTATTGCTGGAATAATAAAAAAGTAATATTTTGAAAATGAAAAGATAATAAAGGAAAATAATAATTGAATAAAGACAGAAATCCCCAACTTGAAACGAGTATATACATACTTTAATCTACAGGGTCACAGACATAAGAATGTCTTTAGTTAGTTTTCCTCAGTCAGCACATTTCATGTGGTAATAATCGGTAGCTACTTTTGTTCTTGAATCAATATATACCGTGGCACACTTATTTGTTACAATCAACTAATGTTTAGCATTTTTGCAATAACATTTTCTCAGACAAAAACATGAAACTTTACATGACAGTTTAACTGTTTGTCAGTAATACAATAAAAATTGTTTTACAAATGTAAAAAAGTTGTTTGCAAAAATATGATGTTTTAGTAATTTTACCATTTCTGCATTTCTATTATGTTTTATATTTTCTCAGATATTCTACACATTTTGTAATATCTTAGCATGGTTTCTATACAAAAGTTTTCTCTTTACAGCAATGTATTTAAAAAAGTTATTCTTTACAAAAGGTATGTGTTTATATCAAAGTTCCACTCTCCAATTATTAACACTATCCTCAAACTTTTATCATCAACACTAAGATGGTAGCAACTGTTTTATCCTAGATATTTACTGCCTGGTTATTGGATGCTGTCAAGAATTTAATGTGGTTTATAAGAAAAATAACGGTTAAAGCTATAAAAAAATACTATTAAAGGATTCAAAGCCCCAAAAGCCATTGTATTTCTCAAGTACAGCAATATCGTCAATGTTGAAACAGTTTATGTGCTTCAACTGCTTAAACAGATTATTGCATCCAGCCTCTGACATCTGAAGAAGCTTTGAATTTTACTTTCTGCACATCAGCAATGACAGTATAAATGTACACATTAATCTGGCTCTTGCACAGACCCTTTGCCTGGGACTTTGGCAAGCATACCAAACTTATTCCTTACTTGGGCATGGCAACGTATTTCAAGAAGCTGTACTTTGAGTGAATGCACTTTACATCAAAGAATCAGAAGCGGGAGAAAAAGGATTTATTGGAGGAAAAGCTAGCCTGACTTAAAAAATAATTAAGGAAACCATAAATAAACAAAAAAGGATAAAAGAAACCACCAATTGCCCTTCATGGGCTCTATCATCTGACCTGTCATCCTGTGCACAAAAAAACCAGGAAGAAAATCTACTGCAGACAATGACAATTTGCGTGCTGTGCCACACCCTGCAAGCCCAACCGCAGCCAAAATCCCATCGTAGACAGAGAAAAACGCGTATTAAGGCGTCAACGGTGAGGCAGAATAAACCTGACATCATTAAACGCATTGCACGCAATTTTCCTCTGCATCGCAAGCTGCGTCTCAATGCTTTTATCAACCAGGAGAAGGCCAATGCTAGGCTTGCACGTTCATTAAGGTCGAAATTTGGTAACGATGCCGTTCTGATTTTAGGCAACTGGTCTGCGCCCAAAAATCGCTTCTTTCAGCCAATCAGGGGAATCGGTATGAGAACGATGCTTAAAAGCATGGGTTTCAGGTTTTTTTGTTGGATGAGTATCTCACATCCAAAACATGCCCAGCATGTGGGGAAAAAAGTTTGGAAAACTTTAAAGAGGCTCCCAATCCGCGGCCTTTTATGCGCAAGAAGAGAGAGACGGTCAAGGTACATGGTCTTTTGCGTTGTACCAGCAAAGCATGCAAACGGTCTGTTGTTTGCAATGGTGAAGCCACAACCTGGTACAAGATGTGGAATCGCGACCTTGCTGCTGTGCTTAATTTCAGGTCTATTTTGTTTAGTCTGCGTGAGAATGGCACAATTCCTCATCGTTTTAGGCGCCCTGGCCAACAGACGAGTGATCAGAGCTCCGCTTCAGCTTCAAACCAGCCGTCAACATCTAAACGCCAGCGAAATGGATGATTATTTGCTGCATATTGGATCGTATTGTTTTCAGCAACATTTCCTGATCGTTTTTCCGAATAATTCCAGCTGCAGTTATCGCTGCAGTAAGATGCTATATGCTCTTGCTGAATGTTACCTTCATGCCTGTCCGCAGAAATGATTATTAACCCTATTAGACATGCTGACTGGTTGTGCATTGAGATGAAAACAAAGAAGAGAAAAGAAGAAGAAAAAAAGAGATGACAGTTGTGAGTGGTGCAAAGTGGAGAAAAGGAGAGCAAGAGAATTAGTGCCTCCTAGATTGTGACGACGTCTTCAATGTCGTTGATTAGCTGGTTGCCAGCAAGCGTCTTGCCACGCAGGCTCTCGAGGCCCTCGCCAGCGTAGGAGACCAGCGGCGAGATCTCAAAGCGCGCATCGGTGCCCTCGGGGACCTTCACGGTAGCGCCGGCAGCCTCGGCAAAGCGGATGCACTGCGCAATCAGGTCGGCGCGCGATGTCTCGGGACAGTCGACGCCGGAGCCGGGCGCATTCTTGAGCGGCGAGAACTGGTCCTTGCGGTCGACTTCCAGAATGGCCATGCGATCGACATAGGGGAAAACGTCAAACACAAAGCGCTCCAGCTTGATGCCGTTGGGCTTATCGGGGGTGGTCTGTGCGCCGGTCTCCAGATCAACGCACTTGATCTTCTTGCGCGCAACGTGGTGCTCCAGACGCGCCTCGATCTTGGGCACGCGCTTGCGCAAAAAGTCCAGCGAGTAGTAGTGGCTGCAGATGTTGCCAGCGTTGTAGGCCAGCTCGTCCGACCCGTCGCGCGTCATCTTCGCCATCTCCTCGCTGATCTCCGAGTACTCCACCACGCCGTGTCTGCCGTTGCGCATGCAGATGACGCCGACTGGCTCGTTCCACGCCTTCTTGGGAACCACCAGCGCTCCGCACTCGGCGCCGCGCAGCGCTGCGTAGCCGATAAACGTTGGGTCGGCAACGCGCACCAGACAGTTGTCAACGCAGTACGAGTGGATATGCTCCACATCGCGCTTGCGCAGCCACTCCAGTCCGCCGCTGCGCCGCAGCGCCTCGTAGATGCCGCCGTTGCCGTCAGGAGCCACAGCCACGCGTCCCGCGCTCTCAAGCAGCACCTTGCCGTCGTTCCCAAAGCACGGCAGCACGCCCTGGTTGAAGAAGAACACATCTTCCTTCCGCAGCCCAAAGTATTCGTTCTCCTCGAACATCCTATGCGTGGCCTCGCTGGTTGGGCCCGACGTCATCACCAGCCATGGGATCCTCGCCTCAAGCCTGCCGCGCGTTGAAAGCTGCTGCAGCCGCCGGATACGCAGCGCCTGCAGCTCAAACAGAGACGTGTGCGATGGCAGCCCAATGTCATAGCAGCCCTTTGGCCCCTGTGCGCCCAGCCGCGTGCCCTGTCCGCCAGCCAGCAGAATCACCGCAACCTTGTTTGCGCAGATCAGCTCCATTCCCTCCGCCGTCCATGCGCTGATCTCTTCAGCGCTGGCGCTGCCCAGCGTCGACGCATACGACTCGGGCGCCAGCGGCTCAATCCGATCTGCATCCGCTGACCGAGCCGCCGCCGCTGCTTTCGCTGCCTCGCCCGCCGTGCGGTCGTAGTACTTGTTGCACCGCTCAATGTCTATCGAGCTGAGCTGCGAGAACAGCTCTGCCGCCGCTACGTCACTGAGCTCGTGGAAGTACTTGAACACGTGGCCCTGACCGGCCGCCTCGTACCGATTCTTGAGCGCCTCAAGCGCTGCGGACGTGAATAACGGCGTGCCTTGGACCATGATAGCTTGGTAGATTTCTCGCTTGCGTTTTCTCGATAGCGTGTTTGCGTGTATGTCGCTGGCTATACGTATGTTATATTAGTAGAAGAGCAGCCGGTGCTGTTGGATAACTTAAAAATGAGCAAAACGAACAAAGAAAGGAGAGGAAGAAAGAAAGAACGAAAAGTGGGCAAGAGTCTCCTGTGCTTTTTTTCTTGTGGGGAAAAGGTCCATATGGCCGGTGAGAGGGGAAAAAAGAAAGAAGCAAAGAAAAGGCCTTGCGGAATGGATGAATGAGTGTGGGTGTGAGCGTGGGCGTGGGGGGCTCCGAAACTTTCCATATTTCAAGCAAAATATCTCTAGCCAGCCAGCCAGCCACCCACCCAACCAGCGCGGCGTACAAAGACCTTTTCCACCGCACAATGCCCAAAAGCCAAGCGCTATGGCTATGCTCTTCTACAGAGAAATCATCGCAAAGGAACAGGAAATGCGCCATTCACAAGAGAACCCAGTAACTAGCAATATCCAAAAGCAACACATCAACCAATGCTGGGAAATGCTCTTTACCCCTCCCCACGTCTTTTTGTCCACTCGTTCATTCATTCATTCACAAAGGAACGTGGCTCTGGAGAAAGAAAGAAAAAAGGGCCGATAGAGGAAGAGACAGCGAATAATGCTTCCAATTGACATTGACATTGATATCTGCTGCTGAGAACCAAGGCCTGAGAGCGACCACAAGCTGCAGAGGGAGAAGGAACAGAGATAAGAAGAAAAATAGAGGATATGTGGCTTGGACATCTTTTGCAGATAGAGTGGACGAAAGAGAAATAGAAATTCCTTCTTTCTATGGCTGTAGTTGATGTAGTTGATATGGTGTTGTGAATACACAAACATGCATCAAAGGAATCAACACTCCCCCCATTCACTGTGATTTCTCAAAACGATGAGGGTTAAAAAAGAAGAAATAAGCTGCATAGAGTGAGAGACGGAGTGTTAACAGAGTGGAAAGCTGAAAGCAATGAAAGATCCACACGGAGGGAGGGGGGAGAGTTTTGGCTCATGCCATCCGTGTGGGAGAGTACAAACATCCGTGTGGGAGTATGAGAACGGAGAGGAGGAAAGAAACAAAAGGAACAAGGGAGAACAACAAGGGCAATACCGTATTCTCTTTTGTTTTGGATGAATGGGATCCTTTTTTTATTTTGCGCTTGCACGGCATAAACCTCGGGTGGCTTTGGCTTTATTCCCTTCTCACAGCATACTTCCCACCAAAACTCATCAGTTTGCATTTACTTTTCCTTCTCAGCTTCCACCGTCTGCTAGGAGAGGGAGGAGTTATCCCGCGCAGAGCGACGCATATGAATTGCGGAGCCCAATCCAGTTAAGCTTCTTACCTTCAATGAGACTACTACTCACAAAAGCTAGTTATCTGTGTAAGTGTGTTTTGGTGTCGCTTGGAACGAATGATGCTGCTTCTTGTAAGAGTAAGCAAAAGAAGAATCAGTCCATACAAGAAGGAAAAGAGACAAAAGAAGGGGAAAAAGAAAAGGGTAAACAAAGCCTAGAGAGGAAAAGAAGGAGAAGGAGAGAAGAAATGAGTAGTTGCTTGGTGAGGGCATTGCCGGGCTGATTCCCCGGCCATTTATACTGCAGAAAAAAAAAAGTAAAAATAAAATAAAATAAAAATAATGTGATGCGTGGGCTTGTGTTTGCGTTTGTGTGTGGTCAATACAATGAAGTAAAAAAAAAAGTGGGTTGGGTGGGCAATCATGCAATCAGGCATGGAATCCCAAATTTAGCGTGTAGTTAAAATTGATGATAAATTCCAGTCAGTCAGTGGGCGAGAAGGAAGGAAGCTCTTTGCTGGGCTGCTGTCGGTTGGCATCATCATCTGCATGACCTTTTTCTCACTCTGAGACTGGCTGACTAGAAGGAGGAAAGGAAGATTCTAAAAATAAACCCCATGCTTCCTATTTCCTGTTTGTCTATTTTATTTCTTTCCCAGGTTATCTGGTTCCGCGGCTTTTTATTCGCCTGTTCCTTTGCTTTTACCGCCGCACAATTGTCCAGACGACTTTATCACCACCAGCTTTTTTTTAATTCATTCAGTCATCAGACCAAAGAAGAGGAGGCTTTTTCTTCGGCACTTTCTCCCAGAAGGAACATTGAATGGTTGTTTTCTTTTTCCGCCAAAAAGCTGTATTTATCGCGTTTAAAAATAGCTAAAGCTCAGCTATACTAGGAGGGATCAGCTTACTTTGGGGAGGGGCCTTTTCAAGTTGCGAAAGAAGAAAAGAATATAGGATTAGAATTCAATGGCCGGTTTTTTTGCGGGTATCCAAAAATAGATATAAATGGTCAAAACATTGCCAGCCACATTCGCATACCGAGTAACACAACAACAGCAACAACAACATTGTTACTGTCTTTCTGTATTGCTGGGCTTGCTGATTATCGAATTGTCGGTGTTTTTTGTTTGTTTTTTTGCGAAGAGAGAGTAGGGAGTGTGTCTTAAAGAAAGAAGCACCACTACTCCTCTCTTCCTTATTCTATGAGTACAAGCGAAAAGACGAAAGAGAAATGGGACGCGCTGAGTGGCCTACCGTCTGGAGGGCGGCACAGCGTTCGGGATCTGCTGGGGACTATCGACCAGGATCTCATCGAGCTCCACATCGAGTTCGTCAAGCGAATCGCGGGGCGACCCACCACCATCATCGGAGGTGGCAACAGCAGCGGCATCAAGCGCCCAATATCGGGTGCTGTCGCGGTACCTGTGGGCAGACACACCGTCGTGAGCGATGGTGGCAACACGGGGCTGAATAATCCACCTGTCGGCCATCCAGGCGGCAAACAGGAACGTGGCAGAACCAAGAAAGTTGCACACAACGTCAGTCCATTCAAACACCCGCGTAGTCAGCATCCACTGCAGAACCTCACTGAAGAAACAAGCGGTGGCCATCGCTGCGCCCGTCAGCATCCATACCTTGCGCCGCGGAACCGTGGCCTGGAACGAAAAGAACACTAGCACCGACATTGTCCCAAACCCTATGAAATGCAGCGCCTTGTCCGATGCTGCTACTGGTATTAGCCGCGTGAACCCTAGTATTGCTAGCAGAACCATCCATGCTGCCAGCAGTACGAGTATTGGAACGCGCAGGCCGTTGGTGAGAGGCATTCGCCACATTTCCCCCTGGTTGACTGGCTTTATGGCTGTGAATGCGAATGGAAATGCGAATATGTAAAGAGATGAAGAAAAGAAAAAAGAAAGACACGCCCGCAATTGAAAAGGAAAGAAAAATAACACACGCAAACAAAAGGAAAATAAAAAGAAAAGCTCAGTTGACGGGAATTGTTTTGAAACGGTCTCCAGAAATAGAGGAGCCATTATTGATCGCAGCTGCTGGCTGATATTGATATTGTTGGTATTAATATTAAGATCTAGTCAGCAGTCTTGCTAAATTCCATTCCCATTAATCTCGGCTTATTTTTCCAGCAGTCGTGAACAACGAAACAAAGGATATCTCATAAATGGCCAGATTGCTTTTTCTGACGTTTTGATCTGTGCCATCAAAATACAATTTAAACAGAACATAACATTACAATGTGATATAGGGGGTAGCGTAACATGTGGTACGATATATACCATGCAATGATGGACCTCATGTCAACGGCTATTTCTTTTTCGTGGTTGTTGATTTCTTTGATGTTGACAACAATGATGGTAAATAGCGAAATATGAAGAATATGTATACTGCGGCCTTGCCATCGTTATTACTCAGCGTTCTGTTACATATAAAGGGGGGTTGGATGATGGAATGGCAGTGGCGAAAGAGAATTCTTTGGCTAAATAAACACCAGTGCCGTATTTTCGTATTTCCATCCACAGCATCCATCAAATTCTGTTACTCTTAATATATCTGGACGTGTGCAAAGAAAACATCAGTCAATAATAACATTAGAAAGCAAGAATGAGCAAAGCCAAGGACAAGCCCAGCAACAAGAAGACGGACTCCAAGGTAGAAAAGGGCGGCAGCAAGGACGCGAAGAAAACAAAGGCATCGGCAGCCAAAACCAAGGCCAAGGCCAAGGGCGATGCCAAACCATCTGCAAAGACATCCAAGGTGTAGATAGATGAAGTACATTCCATTCATCGGGAATTTTGTCTTTTTTCTCCTTTTGCAAACAAACATGGTATATGATGGTGGAAAAAAAACAAGGTGAAATAAAACTGGTCTAGTTGGAAGGTTGGTGGTGTATCATTTTCATTTATTTAATTTCGCCGGCGAAAGAAACAAATAAACCCCCTCTCCCCAAATTGATAGTAGCAACATAAGAATGATAAAGGTCAGCAGCCAGCACCACAGCCCAAGTAGGTGGATCCACCACGGGTGTTGTCAGCAGACCGGATTTCGCCCTGGCAGCAACAGCAGCAGCACGAACTGCAGCACCAAATGGTGAAGGAGCGGAAGCAGCCCTTTTCCTTCTCCACAAGATCCGTGCTGGCACTTGACGCCGAGGTCGATGGCCGCATGGTGGTGGGTGCGGGCGGTGGCCGGTACGCTCCCTTGCTTTCGTCCATCGTAGCCGAGGTCTAGGAGAAATAAGCCTTTTACTCCGAGTCTGGCTGGCTGGCTGGCTGTGTATCTTGGGTGGTTTTTACTTTTTGCCGAATTCCCCTCAGAATACGAAATGTGTGGGAAATGCTAAAGTAAGAACAGAAATATTATTAACACTACTATTAAAAATATGTATGAAAACAGGTCCTTTGCAAGAAAAAGGAGATAAAAAGATCAACAGCAACAAACTATCATTGCTTGCATCTCCTTTCCTTTTGTTTGCTTCCTCTTTCTGATTCGCGTTCCTTTTCGCGCACTATTTGGAGGGTTAGCCGCAGCCATAATAATACTCTTGTTTGTTTCTAGCGTACGCCTGTGTATTTTGTTCCTCCATCCTCTCCTCCCTTGAAGCGTTCCCGGAAGGCAAAAAGCTGTTTTCTTTTCATTTCCTCTTACTTCTACAAAAGGGGCGGCGGAAATGGCGGCAAACCCACTGATCGGGAGCATCGAAGCGCTGAAGCGGCAGCCAAACAGCAGCGAAGCACAGGGGCTTCTCCAGCGCATAGCAGCGGTGGTGCGGCCGATCATGCAGACGCGCGGGTGGAAAGTGAAGCGACTGCGGGAGTTCTATCCGCGCAACACCAGTCTCCTGGGACTCAACGTCGATCGGGGAGCCGAGATCCGCATACGGCTGCGGATGCCGCACGACCACACACGCTTCCTCAGATACGAGGATCTGTTGGGCACGATGTTGCACGAGTTGGTGCATATCGTGCAGGGCCCCCACGATGCCCGCTTCTACGCTATTCTCGACGAACTGAAAGCTGAGGCTGAGCAACTGCTTGCCGCTGGGTACTCCGGTGACGGCTTCTCCTCCCCTGGCCGTAAGCTCGACACTGCTGCTATTGCTACGCCCCTGCATATGCAGCGCGACCGTGCGCTGGAGGCAATTGCTGCGCGCCAGCGGCTCCACAGCCTGGGACTCGGCGGACCACCCCGCACGCTTGGCGGTAGTGATGGATCCTCTCTCTCTCTCTCTCTTTCTTCGCTCAATGATGGTAAAATACGTACGCCGGCGCAGATGGCGGCCATTGCTGCCGAGCGCAGGCGGAGGGACGAGCTGTGGTGTGGCAAGGCTTCAGAAGCAGAAGCAGAATCAGCAATGGACGGCGCTGCCACGGCTGGCCGGTCCGCTACTTCCGACTGTTGTGACCGAACTGGCGGCAGCGGGCCTGTCGTTGTCGTTTTGGACTCTGACTCTGACTCTGGCTCTGACTCTGGTTCCGACGCTGAAATTGTATCTGCACCCAAGGTCACAGCGCTGCCGAATGCCGCTGTTGTTATTGTTGTCGATGACGACTGACCCCTCCAAAATCCCTCTGTAGCTCTTAGCACAACACATATTCTGCATTCATGCATTTATGCGCTTTCCACGCTTTTTTGTCCAGTCTGCATCTCATTTTAGAAGAAAAAATAAACACGGCTTAGAGGAATGCTTTGTCCTTTTCTAGACTTCCCCCTTCTATTCTGTTAATTGGCAGCCCTGTTCTTTCTTTCTTGCATTTCCTACACATTTCGCATTCAGCCTGGCCAAAATTAAAAATATAGACACATCCGGCGTGCCATAGTTGACTTTAACAGACCTTGAATGAATGTCGTGGCTGCAGCGGAATCTCTTCTCGCGGAAACGCACCCAGTCGCAGGCAAAGGACGAAGAGAAGACTGTGCACCGGGCCTCTGAATCGCAGTCGGATGCAGAGTCCGAATTACACGAAACCACCACCAGAAACAACAACAATAGCAACAACAACAGCAATAGCAATGAGAAAGCCGCAATCCACAGGGCTACGCTTTCCTACGATGCCCGGGAGACACAGTTGGAGCTAGAACTAGAACCCGAGTCCGATCCTGATGCTGCTTCTGGAAACGACCTGCTGGACTCGGAGGCAGAAACCGTCGACAGTCTGTTTGCGCGGCTAAGCGTGGCCGAGGTGCGGCAGTACGAGAAGACGCTGCAGACGCAGATTGACGGGATCCAGAAACGGATGCGCAAGGTGGCCACCAAGCACTACCACGATCTGATCAATGCTGCTGACTCTGTTGTGGCAATGGACGCGTCATCTGCAAACATAAGCATGAAACTAACCAGTCTCAAAACAATGCTTGATGACGCCCATGCTGCAAACACCAGACCATTTGCTAAGGCTGCTCCAGTGGTCAAAGGAGCCGATGACTCACAAACTGGCGTCTACGCAGCTGCTGCTCAGATCAAGGTGCTGATAGACACCCCAGAGCAGATATGGAAGGCCCTTGAGGCGCATCACTTTCTGCAGGCCGCGCTTCTGTACATGATTGCTTGCAAGATCCACCAGAGGCTCGGTGCAGAGCAGCATCGTGCGAGCACCTCGTTCTCTGGACGCAGACCAGAGTTTGGTGATTCTATTAATGGTGCTTCACAGACAAGGCCGGACCCGATTCCTGCGTTTCCGGTGGTTGAGCGCCAATGGGCAGCCATTGCGTCGTTTCGCGAGCAGATAATAGCAAAGGCACACCATCTGCTGGAAGTGTCAGCCGACGACGTGCCAATCGAGGCTAATGCGAGCGCAATATGCGCAATTGCGCTGCTTGACGATGTTGACGCCGAGATGGCATGCACCTTGTTTCTCACACGCCGTGGCCAGTCGCTTGCGCCGCTGCTGGAGCGCATTGGAGCCTACTCTGGGGAGCCAGGCGGATTGCCAGTACTTTTGCAGGAGTTGCTCGGTCGCCTCTGGCAGACTCTGGTTGATTATGTGATTATCTTTGGCGTGCCTGGCGATGAGTCCGATCCCATGTCGTGGCATTCATCAGCAAGCTCAGGCATTCATCAGCAGAGACAAAAGCAGAAGCAGTATGCATCGTGGATGCTGACGACGCTTGCTAGTCTGAGTGCCGATTCCGACCTGCCGGTCTCGCCATCCCTGCAACCGCTGTGGCAGGACAGAACGGTTGCTCGGAATGCCGATGTTGCGGATGATGGCAGACAGACTGCCGCAAAGACCGGATCGTCTGATGATGCGAGTCTGGATGCGGCAGCATCCACGACCCCGCCAAAGCGGATACGGCCGGGGCGAAGCATCAGCAACAGCAGCAGCATAAAGTCGCGACGCAGGAAGTCGTCGATAGCAGGGTCTGTGCTGTCATCGACCCTGACAGTCAGTCCACTGACCGAGGGGTTCCAGTTTGATACGCTGCGCAGCCCAATTACGCCGACGGAGAAAACCTGGAGCGCCAGCAGGACACAGAGCACAGTCGGCGGAGTCGCGCCATCGGACTGGATTGGCGCACACGCACTCAGCGACACGAAGAAGCCGTGGCAGCTGAATGCCCGGCCTGGATCACGCACTAGCGGCATGTTCATTATCTCAAAGTATCTGCCCGAGGAGATTGCCCAGTACAGACCGCCGCTGCCACGCATCCTTGATAGCGAAGCGGTTCATCACCAATCTGATACAGCTACGCTGGATGAGGCGGCAGAGGAAGAGGATGGCGACGATAGCGGGCTGGAGCAGGTGCTGAACAATCCGCACAGACTTCTCCAGGTACTTGCCACGCAGATCCAGCCGCGACTGGAGCAGACTGCGGCCGATGTGCTTGCGCTGTGGTGGACAAGCATCACCGACAACATGCGCGCGGCAATGGGTCGTGCTATTGAGCAGCGTGTGCTCAGCGTTACCGAGACGGCAGAGATCGGCGCAGCCATGCACAAGTGGGAGTCGACGGATACGCGCGTGTGGACTCGCGGCTTCTCTCTAGTAGCGGTTGGCGCAAACAGTGTGCTGTCGGGCGTAATGGCAGGCAGCGGCAGCGGCGGATCTCTCTATAGATTGCTTGTTGAGCCATTGCTGCGAGACCACGCCCGAACGCTGCTGTGTGCAGCTGTTGATCGTGCATTGGCGGCTGTGGATGTCTTTCTTCAGTCGGCCACGGACTCAGATGTGGCGGCGGGCGCATTGCCTTGGCGTCCACTTCCGCTGGACAGCAGACGGATGCTAGAGACATCAGCAACGGCATTGGAAGCAGATTCTGCTGTCTCGACTCTTCCGCTGGACGAGCTGGTAAGGGACATTTGCGGAGCAGCAAACGCCGAGCCGGTGGCTGTGCGCACTCTCAAGCAGGAGGTCAGCGGCAGTCTGCTGGAGGCGTGGCGGGACGGCGGGCGCTGGTGGATGCAGGTCAGTGGCCAGACAGCCTTTGCCGAAGCAATGGAGTGCAGCCGCTACTTTGTGCAGCAATGGTACGCGATGGCTGCGCGGCTGGCACACTGGACGGCTGAATCCACAGCAGAGGCGCGCAGAACGATCCCCGGCATTGCAAGCGCATCCACGGCTGACGACAGCTCTAATGGAAACATTAGCGCTGAGATACCGCCGGCCAAGGTGCTGCTGTGCATCAAGGGCGCGTGGGCTGCAGCCGCGCTGGCACAGGTTGCGCAGACGCTGTTCAGTAGCGACACACCGGCGCTGGTGCGCGAGTGCTGGCAGCAGCTGGATGCCACGCCAGCAGCGCTGGGCGACTCGCTGCAGAAGTCAGGACACATGCTTCTGGAGCCATGGCTGGAGTTCCTCGGTTCGGGCATGGCGCTGGCGTGGGCGGCAGAGTTCGATACGCTCTACTACACTGTTCCGCGCAGACTGCGGGCCGACGCCAGCGCAACACGCAGCGATGTCGTTGAGGCTTGGGCTGCGGCTGCTCTATCACAGGGCGCTCGCTCCACAACGTGGGGCGCACGGTACGCCGCGCTGCGTCGGGTGTCTGCAACGATGGCGGCGGAGGCTGTTGCTGGGACGCACATAAGAGCCAGCACGCCAAGCGCCGCCGTACGAAGACTGGCGATTGCGCACCGGATGCGAGTGCAGACTGTTGCGGGCGGATTAGGGGTGCTTGGGCGCGGCGTGGGCGCAGATCGGCAGCAGCGCAGCGTGGCTCTGGCGTTTGCACACACGATGTGTGCGGTGCTGGAGGCAAAACAGCTCAAAGCAGAATCGGCCGATTTGCAGACACCACACGTAGCGTCTGGCAGCGATGTTGTTGTTGAGTGGGACGGCGCGCAATTGACGACCGATATCAGCTTTGCGCTCCACGAGCTGCTTGGGCGGCAGCCGTTGCTGGCAGCGCACAGATCAAGCAGCAGCGGCAATGGCGATCTGGCCGGAGTGGTTCCGTGGCTCCAGCAGCTGGCGGAGCTCGCAAGATAAAGCACGGCGAGCTGTGATTGGGTGGGAAATCTGCGGCGCTCTAGAGTGACATGTGCAAAGTGGAGGAGATTCTGCTTTTTTTTTTCAGATGCATGCAGCAGGCACTTGCTTCTTTTTCCCCAACCGATGCTTCCGCCGCCTTCAGCTCACCCAGCTGTGGTGCTGTGTCTTCTCTCCCTGCCTCTCTTGCTTTTCTTTTATCTTTTCAGACTACTGTTTCCAGCCAGAGCTGATCGTTGCTTTTATCATTGCCCAACTCACTACCACCACCGCCACAATGCTTTCGTCAGCACTAAGGACTTCGCTCCGTCGCGCCGCGACTACACAGACATCCACGCCTGTGCGTGCGCTGACGACGTGGGCGCAGATCGAGATGGGGCCGCCCGACGCGATTCTGGGCATCACCGAGGCCTTCAAGCGCGACGGCGATGCGCGCAAGATGAACCTTGGTGTTGGCGCCTACCGCACCGACGAAGGCAAGCCGTATGTGCTGGGCGCAGTGCGCAAGGCCGAGGAAGCGCTGCTGGCAAAGCGGCTGGACAAGGAGTATCTGCCAATCACGGGTCTGGCGAAGTTCACTGGCGCAGCAGCCGAGCTTGCGTACGGCGCCGATAGCGCAGCGCTTGGGCGGGTGGCGATTACGCAGACAATCTCAGGCACCGGAGCGCTGCGTGTCGGCGGCGCGTTCCTGCAGCGGTTCTACAAGGCGCAGCAGACGGTTTATCTGCCAACGCCTAGCTGGGGCAACCACGCCGCCGTGTTCCGCGACTGCGGACTCAAGGTCGCCAGCTACCGCTACTACGACGCTGCGACGCGCGGCCTGAATCTGGGCGCCATGCTCGACGACCTTCGCGCACTGCCGCGCGGCAGCATCGTTCTGCTTCATGCGTGTGCGCACAACCCAACGGGTGTCGACCCAACGCCTGCACAATGGCAGCAGATCCAGAGCGTCGTTGAGGAGCGTGAACATCTGGCCTTCTTTGATATGGCGTACCAGGGCTTTGCGTCGGGCGACGCCGACCGCGATGCAGCGGCGCTTCGTGCGTTTGTGGCAGCAGGCAAAACGCCGGTTGTGCTGTCGCAGTCGTTTGCCAAGAACATGGGCCTGTACGGCGAGCGCGTCGGCACCTTCAGCATTGTTGGCGTCGATGCCGCCGAGCGCGACCGTCTGCTGTCGCAGATCAAGATCCTTGTGCGGCCGCTGTACTCTAATCCGCCGATCAACGGCGCGCGCATTGCGGCCGAGGTGCTGAATAACGCGCCGCTGCGCACCGAGTGGCTGGGCGAGGTCAAGCAGATGGCCGACCGCATCATCGGAATGCGCACAGCGCTGCGTTCGCGTCTGGAGGAGCTCGGATCCGCGCACTCGTGGAACCACATCACTGACCAGATCGGCATGTTCTGCTACACCGGTCTCAAGCCCGAGCAGGTCGACCGCCTTGCCAAGGACTTCCACATCTATCTGACGCGCGACGGTCGCGTGTCTGTTGCCGGCATCACCACCGCCAACGTCAACTACCTTGCCGAGTCCATCCACAGCGTTACCAAGAACTAGAACTAGAACTAGAACTAGAACTAGAACTAGAACTAGAACTAGAACTAGAACTAGAACTAGAACTAGAACTAGAAGGTCTGCTTTATCTTCCCATGTTGTCTCTTTCTAATACAGTCTGTTTATGATGATGATGATGATGCTTTTATTGGTTCCATGTCAGGATTCAGATCCGGGGTTTGTGGAAAGTCCGTTGCCTTTATAACATGTTCTGGTAGTCAGACGCCCGAGCTAGCATTTACTGGCGTCAGAGGGCAGAACGAGTGAGACCGCAAACGCTGCTTGCCGTTTTCTAGCATCTCCTTTAAGACCAAGAGCTTAAAAAATATCCTCGTCCAGAAAAGAAGCGGGCATGAGGCCGATGAGCGAATAGACTGGGGATTCGTGGCAGCCGATTGCCAAATCCAAAAATAAAAAAAAAAATCCATCCATGTTGCAGTTCATTCTTACACAGCATACAAAGTTAATGAGGGACCGCTAGCTGGCTAACATTAGTTGAACGCAGTAGTAGGCAGTGCTATCGTCAACCACTCCACCCACTTTTCGTTTCATTCTTTCCATTCATTGTTCTGCTTTTCTTTTCTTCTTCTTATCTTTATTTATCTTTATTTCGGTTCTCCTTGCGTGTCGGTCTTAACTTTCTATTTTTGTGTTCCTGTCAAGCGTACTCTTTTTTCTTTTGGTTTGTCATCTGAAATGTCGGAGCTTTCACCAGCCGCCCAGTTTGCCGCCGCCGCCGCCGCCGCAGCAGCAGCAGCAACAACCCCAGTTGAGCCTGCAGAGTCCACCACTGGCGCCAACGCACTTGCTGTTGACTCCGCCGACAAGCAGGCCTCCGAATTCCCACCAGTCTCGCCGTACGCGGGATCAGCAGTTGCCAGCTACTCCGTGTCGGCAGTCGCAGGCAGCGGGTACGCGGTCTCTGTTCGAGGTTCTGGAGCTGTAGCTGGAATGACAGCTGCTGATCTGGGGCTGGCGAGAAGCGATCTTCCGGTGGTCTCTTCTTCTTCAGCTACAAACTCAATGTTCAGCTCTGCCTCCTCCTTTGCCGCCATACCCGCTGTCTCCGCTGTCTCCGCTGGCTTTGCCGCCGCCGCCGCCGGTGCTACTGCTGTTGATAGCGGTGTGGCCGACGGTGTGGCTGCCCTGACTGTTGCCAGCATTCCATCGCCGCCGCCCATTGATCCAGCACCCGTTGCCGCGGATACTACTGTTGCTCCTGGGAAGAGCGCTGCCGACGAGTTCCACATGTCTGCTGCTGCTGTGTTCGAGAGCGCTGTGGACTCGGCAGTGTCCAGCGCCTTTGGCGACACCGACGACGGGGCAGCTTCTGAGATAAATAAGAGGAAGAGTAAGAAGGGGAGCGTGGCAACAGAGTCCAAGCCCAGCAAGCCCATCGATCTTGCTGACGAGGAGCTGTTCCCATCGCTCAGCAGCACGGCGCCGCCAAGGGCTGCCTCCGCATCGTGGGGCGCCCGATCAACAACAGCGGCAGCAGCGGCGCCTGCAAGCGACGGAGCACGCCCTGGTCAGGCTGGCACGCCCGGCCCACAGTCGATGGCCCAGCAGCTCAGACTCAGCAACACCACCGAGATCATCGACCTGCCAATGATGCAGGACTCTGTGGCCGACACTGCGCGCAAGATCATGGAGCGCACGAAGACGCGCATCGAGATCTCGCACAACAAGGTGCTGAAGACCTCGACCTACCTCGTCACCGGCAAGCCTGAGAACGTTGCGCGTGCCAAGCGTGAGGTTTGCGCTAAGCTGTCACCGCGCGTAACAAAGGTTGTGCAGATCCCGGCGGCGGCGCGCGCACAGGTTGTTGGCGTGCGCGGCAGGAATCTCCAGACTATCCAGACGCAGACGGGCACGGTTATTGCGCTGCCAAAGACAAGCAGCATGCAGAACGGAAGTGATGACGACGATGTGTTTGCGCTGGTGGATGTCAGCGTCACAGGAGACAGCGCCGGCGTGCGTGCAGCGATTGCGAAGATCGAGGAGATCGTGGATAAGCGCACGACCAAGCGCGCACTGAAGCTGGGAGACATCCCACGCGAGGCGTTTGCGCTGCTTGTTGGCAAGAATGGCGAGACGCTGCAGGTATTCCAGCAAGCACATCCAGGCGTGCAGCTCCGCATTCCGGGCCCGCTTGCATTGGGCGATGCCGCTATATGTGTGGCCGGCGAGCGCAGTGCGGTGCAGGCTGCTGCTGCTGATCTGCAGACGGCGGCACGCACGCTGCTTGATAAGGCGCAGACGGTGACGGTTGCGATTCCCAAGCGCCAGCACCAGTTCATTGTTGGCGACGGCGGCCAGACGCTGGGCGAGATTATGCGCGCTTCCGGCTGCCACATAGGCGTGCCGCCGCCGCGCAGTGCGTCGGACCAGGTGACGGTGCGCGGACCCGAGAGCAGTCTGGTTCAGGCGCTCGGGCTGGTGATGGCGAAGGCGAACTCGACGGTCGTTGAAGCAGTCGACCCAACCGCGATCCACGCATACGCTCGTCCGCTGCTGTATGTGCAGCGCGCGCTGCAGTACTTCCACAGCCGCAACCGTTTCCGCCGCATCGAGAGCGAGCACGGCGTGGTTGTGCGCGCCCCTCCGGCCAGCGCAGCAGCAGCACCAGCCGCGACTCCCGCTTCAGTGCACATCGAGGTGCAGGGCAAGGATGCGCGCGCCGTGGCTGCTGCGCGCGACGCCGTCGTCGCGCTGTTTGCCGCGTTCCCGCCCTACCACTTCAACAGCATCGACGTCGAGCCGCATCTGCATCCGCTGCTGGCCGGGCGCGATGGCACCAACACTGCACGGCTGCAGACGGCACGCTCGGTGTGCACGCTTTTCCCGGGCGATGCAGCAGCAAAGGCGCCGGCGCCGCATGCGGTTCTGGTGGTCTACGAGGGCTTCAACCCAGACATCGACCGCATTGCCGACGCCGGTGCGCGCGAGGCTGCCACGCGCGACCTTCTGCGCAAGACGCTCGAGGAGTTCCGCACGGCCATCCAGAGCGACGATTCCCACGCCACGCGCGTGGCCAGGGTCCCGCCGGCCCTGCAGGTCGTGCTGGCCCGTGCGCCCGAACTTGCGAAGTTGCTGGAGGCGGCCGATGCGCGCGATGCGGTGGTGCGATTTGGCGCGGCGGCACTGGCGCAGGAGCAGGCGCAGGCTGCGCCCGAGAGCACGCGCACGGCGATGCCGCTGAGCGCGCAGCTGGACGACGATGCCGTCGAGGTGAAGGGTCTGGCGCGCTCCGTTGACGCTGTCGTGGAGGCTCTGGCGGCGCGTGTGCGCGACCACGAGGAGCAGCAGCGTCTGCGCTCGTTCTCTACCGAGGTCACCGTTCCGCAATCGCAGCTTGCGCGTGTCATTGGGCGCGGCGGCGAGAATATCCGGCGTCTGCGCACCGCGCATGATGTCACCGTCGATGTCACCGATGGCGCCGGTGTTGGCGTTGTGCGCATCGGCGGCACGCGCGAGGGCGTTGGTGCGGCGGCTGCCGAGCTGCAGGCGCTAGTGGAGCGTCTGGCGGACCAGACCGCCGACACCGTTGCGGTCCCGGCCGCCATCCACCGCGCGCTCATCGGCGCCGGCGGGCGCTACGTCAAGAAGCTGGAAGACAAGTACACGGTGCGCATCCAGTTCCCATCGGCGCGACGCGACGTCTCTGCTGGCGCCGACGACGATGCGCCTGCGCTGGGCCCCGACGAGATCCGCATCCGCGGCGGCCGCGCATCCGTTGACGCAGCTAAGTCCGAGCTGCTGGAGCTGGCCGCCTACGAGGCCGAGCACAACCACACCGCGCGCTTCTCGGTGCCGGCCGACTGTCTGCCGCACATCGTCGGCCGCGCCGGCGCCAGCATCAACGAGATCAAAGACGACAGCGACACGCGCATCAGCTTCGGCGACCCGCGCGACGGCACCGTCGAGGCCACCATCGTCGGCACGCGCGGCGGCGTCCGCTCTGCGCGCGAGGCCATCGAGGCCGTGGTTGCCCAGCATGCCGCTCAGGCCGACGCCGTGGTGCACGTGCCATCCCGCCACCACCGGTTCCTGATCGGCTCGCAGGGCGCGCGTGTGCGCGAGCTTGTGCGTGCCGCCGGCGGGGACCCTGACGCCACCACCGGCGCCCTTGCATGCCGCGTACAGTTCCCACGCGCATCCGAGAACTCCGACGAGATCCGGCTCCGCGGCGACCGCGCAGTCGTTGACTCCCTGCGCCAGCGCATTGAGCAGCTGGTGGCCGAGCGCGAGCGCATGACCACGGTGGTTGTCAGCATCCCCGTCTCGCAGCACGCCTTCATTATCGGGCGCGGCGGATCCGGACTCAAGCAGCTCCAGGACGACCACGGTGTCGAGATCCATTTCCGGTCCAAGGGCCCCGCACGAGCCGACTCCGCTACCGGCGACTCGGAAGCATCGGCTGCCTCTGCTGTGCGCATCACCGGGCTCCCCGAGAACTGCGAGGCCTGCAGGACCGCGATGCTTGCGCTGGTGCGCGACGAGGCGCGGCTGACTGTTCCGCTGGCCGCGCACCAGCGTCTTGGCGGGCGAACCGGCTCGCTCTGGCGCCAGGTGCGCAGCGAGTTCGATGTGCAAGTCGACGCAGCGCGAGTCGACAAGGCGCCCGCGCGTCGCGTGGGCGATTCTGCTGCCGGCGGCGACGACGATACTGCCGATGGCGCCGACGCCGACGCCGACGATGTGGTGTTCCGCGACTCTGCCGCCCGTCTCGCCGGTCTCTCCGCCGAGTGGGTGCTGCGCGGCGAGAAGTCCAAACTGGCCGGGGCGCTTGATCTGATCAACGCGCACATCAGCACCGCGGGCGCTACTGCGCTGGTGGAGGCGCGCGTGCGTGTGGAGCAGCGGTTCCATCGTCTGGTCATCGGCAAGCAGGGCGCCAATATCGCGCACATCCGCGATGCTTCTGGCTGCGAGATCAGCGTGCCCAAGCGCGGCAGCAGCTCGCTGTGGATTGGGGTCACGGGCGACCGTGCGGGTGCGGAGCGCGCTGTTGCGCTGATCCGCGAGAGCATCGAGAACGGGCGCGACTAGAAAGAAGTCTCTAGCTAGATTGCTCACTTGGCGTTGAAGGGACAGCGACATTCTTTACATTATTTTCAATATATTCTCAGCTCGCACAAGGCAATAACACTAAACCAGTAACAAGCAACGACAGACGGTGTGGCTAGAGCGCGGTGGCCGCCGGCGCCGAAGCATCGCCATCAGCATCAGCATCAGCATTCGTATTAGCAGAGCGCCTGGGCGGCTGCAGCCTGAAGATGGCAATGTCGGCGTCGGGCTTGACGCTCATGTCCTGCGGGGTGATCAGAATGAACTGCGTGTCGCCCTTGAGGCGCGCACTATCGACCATCATGCGCATCGTGATCTTGCGGAACGCCGCATCCATGAAGACGTCGAACTCGTCGAGCGCGCGCACCGGGCAGTTCATTGTTTCCCACAGCGACAGCAGCAGACAGATCGTGGTGAACGACTTTTCGCCGCCCGACAGCGACTTTGTGTCCTTGCGCTGGTAGCTGGCGCCATTGCTTTCCTGCCTCTGCTGCTGCTGCTGCTGCTGCTGCTGCTGCTGCGAGGATGAAGGTGCTGTGCGCTGGTTGACCAGATCCTGGTCCGTCTGCACCTTCGGCACCAGCGTGTTCTGCGAGTGGTCGAACTCCAGCTTCCCGGTGTATCCGCGCTGGTACAGGTGCTTGGTGAAATGCAGCTTGGTGCGCACCGTCATCGAGTCGCGGAACTGCGTCCACTTGCGCAGCCGCTGCTGATGCGCCGTTTTCAGCAGCGCAACCAGCCGCGACGTGGTGCGCAGATCGTCCTTGGCCTTCGTGTACTCGCGGATATACGTCTGCGCCCGCTCCGCCACCTCCGCCAGCGACATGCTGCTCGACCGCTCGATCTCCTCCAGCCGCGCGCGGCACTCGCTCAGCATCCGGTCCAGTTCTGCCGGCGTGTGCTCGGATTCCACGCGCTCGGCGCTTACTTTGCGCGCATCCGCCTCGATCTCGCCGGCCTTGGCCGCCAGCTCGCGCCGCTGCGTCTCGAGCTGCTGGATCCTCTCGCGCATCCCTGCCTTCTTGGCGTTCCAGTAGTCGATGTTGTTCATGTGGCGCTGGCACTTGGTTGCCATGTTCTCTGCATCGCGCTGCAGTTTCTCGGCCCCGTCTCTCACCGCTGCAATCTTGTCCTCAATCAGCGCAATGCTGCCCTCCACCTCCTCCAGCTCCTCCTCCTTCAGCCGCTGCTGCGAATGGTGGTCGCGGAACTGCACCGCAATCGACTCCATCTGCGCCGTGAGCGCCTCCAGCTCCGACTGCAGGGCGGCGATCCGCACCGGCCGGTTGCTGTTCATCTGGTCCTTCAGATCCTGGATATCGGCATCCGCCTTGCTGATGCGGCGCTTGCACTGCCGGATCTCCTCGCTCGCCCGCTGGTGGCTCCGCTGCTGCTCCTCGATCTCCTTGCTCGCCTTGCGGTGCTCAGACTCGGCCGCCGCCCTGGCACGGGACCTCTCCTCCAGCGCGCGTGTCTCGCGCACAATGGCCTGCTTGATATCCTCGCCCAGACGATTTGTGGGGCGACCCACGTGGATTGCTGTCGATGCGAGGCCGCCGCTGCGTGCGCCGACGCTGTATCCGTCAAGCGTTAGGCACGCGATCACGTTGCGCGGAAACCCGCCGTTGTTCGAGGCCATGACGGCATCGCCCGTGGCACGCTTGTCGACCAGGATGATCTGCTCGATCCGGTTGAGCGTGATCAGCTGGCGCTTGACGACCTCGTTGGTGAAATCGAGGGCGCGGAGAATCGTCAGGTGCTTCGGGTCCGGCTCGCCCGCCGAATAGTCAAACAGCTCCTGGTTGCAGACCACGATCCGCGACTGGCATCCGCAGCGACGGAAGATGCCGTCGAGCGTTGCGCGGTCGGCGTGCGATGTCACCAGGAATGCGTTAAGTGGCTTGTCCAGCGTCGTCTCGATGATGCTGGACCACTCCCGCTTGCGCAGCTTCAGATGCATCCCGAGCGGGCCGATTGGTTTTGAGCTCTGCCACTGCGTCCGCTCAATGATGCCCAGCGCTTCGGGAACGCCCTTGCCGAACGCGCTGAGTCGGTTGGATGCCTGGCTCTTCAGGCTCTCCAGACTCGTCCTGGCCTCCCGCTCCTCGGCGCGCAATCTGTGCACCTCGCGGTCCGCAGCGGACCGTGCTTCGCGGAGCTCGTTTGTGCGTGCTTCGGTGTCGCGCTGCTGCGTCTGAAGGCCCTCGATGCTGGCGTTCTCGCGCTCGATGGCTTCCTTCAGCTGCGCAATGGCAGCCTCGGTCTTCTCCGCACCCTCCTGGCCCGCCGTGTCCTCGAGGCGCGCGCGCTCCGTCTCGATCTGGCTCTTCAGCGCATCCATGCGCTCGCGGGTGCTGCGTGCCTCGGCGTCCATTTCGCTCTCTGTCTGTCGGAATGCGCGGAGCGCATCCTTGATTGCTGCAGCCTGTGCCTGCGGAACCGTCTTCTCCGTCTGCAGCGGACCGAGCTGAGCAAGCCGTGCCTCGGCCTGCTGCTCAATCGTCTTGGCCTCAGCTTGGATTTCATCGATTGCCTCTTGCTCCTTCCCGAGATTCGCGTCGATCTTGCCAACCTTGGCCTCCCGCGCCTCGATGTCCTTGGCCACATCCTCCACCTCGTTCTCGGCCTCCTTCACCATCGCCCACGCCATCTGGTGGCCCAGCAGCGCCAGCCGTGCCGATAAGTCGCGGGCCTGGCGCATATCGTCGTAGTGCTGCTCCCAGCGTCTCCTCTCGGCCTTCATCTCCGGCAGGATGCTCCGCTTGCGCTCAATGCTCGTCTCGGCCTGCGTGATCGACTGCCGTATGAGCTTCAGATCCTCGCTCAGCTGCCACAGCTGCGTGCCCTTCAGGAAGAACCCATACAGCTTGTCGGGGCTGGTGTTTCCCAGAAACTCTCGTGCAGCATCCTGAGACAGCATGTTGATAGGGTTGTTGACCTGGATGGCCATGTAGTCGGTGATGCTGGCTACATCGTCCCTTCGTTTCGACACAACCTCCCCCGTCCGGCCGTTCTTGATCTTGTACTGCGATGTAACGCTTCCGGTGCCATGGATCTGCCGCTCAATGACAATTGAATCGCCATAGGCGTCGGGCTTATACGCATCGGGGCCGCGGTTACGCAGTCGCACACGGATGATGGCTCGTGACTGGCCGGCCCTGATAAACCCACGGAGATTGGTGGCCCGGTTCGTGGAGCTTGCGCTCCCGCCTAGCGCGATTATCAGGCCTGTCAGGATTGCGCTCTTGCCGCTCCCGTTCTGGCCTGTTATGAAGTTCACCTTGGAGCAGAGGTTGACTACCGCGCGCTCGTGGCACATAAAGTCTATTATCTCCACCATCTCCACCACGCCCATGTCTGGCTCTGCTACGGATTCCTGCGTAGCGCTGACTGCCTGCCTGCCCCGGATGCGGGTGACGTTTGTCCGTCCGTTGGCCGGCTGACCGCTCATTGGCGCTGTGCTGTTTGCTTCGTTGGACTCGTTGCCGTTGTTCTCCTTGGCGGGCCCATCCGCGCTGTAGTCGGCCATTGGGCTCTGCACGAGGCGGCTGCGCTTGTCCTAATTCAGACAACAATAAAATAGGTTGGAATAATAAACACTTTCTTTAGCATTATTGCTTTCGGGGCCTCTTCCCCCCTCCTTCCCTTTTTCACGTTTGGTCGCTCATGCACAAGCATAATGGGTAGCACCAAGCCAATTTGCTTTACTTACTTTGGTCGGTCCATTACCAGCTGCTGAGGAATCCTCGCCAAGTGCGTGCTTCAGCCGCGGCTTGGCCATTGTTTTGTTTCCTCCTGAGCCTCTTCTTTCCTGTCTGTCTGTTCTAGGTCGCCCTTAGTCGCTGACAAAAAAGGTTAGCGAATAAATAAAAATGAACAAAGTATGGTCAGAAGAGAAAGGGTGGCTACTAACTGGTGCTGAACCCTTGTTGAAGGACTGCTGCAACAAGAGAAAGAAAGAAAGAAAGAAAGAAAGAAAGAAAGAAAGAATTGGAAACCCCCCATGAAACGCAATTTACTGAATACACATATAAAACAAAACAAAACAAAACAAAAAAGGAGAAATTACCAACTTTATGCCCCAAGCTTAGTCAACGAATGGGATGTGGTTTTTTATTTCGCACTGGCTTAGAGGAAGAGAGAGAAAAACTTTTTTTTTTTTGCTGGTCACAACGCAAACGCTTTTTACTTCACGTTTGCAGAATACTGAGCCTGGTTTCATATCTTTTACTTTCGCTTTGTCTCTTCAACTAGTGCTTCTTGCTCGCCATTTGCCTTCTCGATTATCGACACTTGCTATCATTTACATTTGCATAGCGTTCAGCAAGAGGGTTTAGAAGTTCCCAACACGTGTGTATTCAATGGCGGATGGTCGGGGCTTTGTGTTGCTCAACAGGATGGACAAGATAACAGACGACGGACTGTATGTAGGCAGCTCGATGGCGGAGGTGGACAAGGCAATGCTGGACGAGTGCGGCGTGACACATATACTGTCAGTGGCATCGCACTACGTGCCCAGCCATCCTAGCGTACGTTGTATGTTGTATGCGATATCCACACCATAGCAGTATGGACCACCGTCACCGACTACCACTGGGTTCGTTTTATTTTCTAATTGCCAAGACCTCTTTTGCTTTGCGTTGTAGGATTTCGTGTACAAGATCGTGTCGATTGATGATCTGCCCGAGGAGAACTTGATCCAGTACTTCCCCGAATGCAACGCATTTATCGCCGGAGCAATAGAGGCGGGCGGCTGTGTGCTTGTGCACTGCATGGCGGGCCAGTCGCGGAGCGCAGCGGTGGCCGCAGCATACCTGATGCAGAAGAACGGACTGACGGCGGAGCAGGCTCTGGGCATGCTGAGAGGACGACGGCCGCAGATCAACCCCAACGAGGGCTTTGTGGCCCAGTTACAGCTCTTCTACGACATCGGGTACGATGTTTCGCCGGCCAAACCAATGTACCGCAGGTTCCTGGTGAGCCGGAGTTCGGAGCATTTCAGGGAATACGGAACAATCGAGAGAAGCGACATTGTTGCGGGAGCCGACCCCCTGGCTCTGGATCCGCGACGCATGCGGGGGCTTGTTGTGCGGTGCAAAAAGTGCCGAAGGCCGCTGGTTTCGGATGCAAACATCGTCGACCACTCCGCGGGTGACGGAGAGGTTGCGTTCTCGTACAAGAAACGAAGCAACGGCTCAGGAGCAGCCACGCCGCATGCTTTCCCGCAGAACAAGGCGTGTTCGTCGCTGTTTGTTGAGCCGATGGAGTGGATGGGCGGCGTCAAGGATGGGCTTCTCGAGAACAAGATAATGTGTCCCAAATGCCACGCCAAACTCGGCTCGTACAACTGGGCGGGTGCGCAGTGCTCGTGCGGCAAGTGGATCACGCCGTCCTTCCAGATCCACCGCAACCGCGTTGACGAGTTCCACCAGCGGTGATCGTGATCGCTCCACACAATGCGCTGCTGCTGCTGCTTATAAATTGCTATTTACTACTGGCAGCATAATCTGTCTATACAAAAATTCAAAACAAAACAAGCGAAAACCCTCGAGAACGAGATGACACAGATGGGGCCCAATATTGACGGGCAAGATACTACGTAAATATAACCAGCATTATCAGTATTAGAATGACCACAAACAGCACAATAACGATGTGCAGCGAGCGGTTGTTCTTGTCCTGGAGGAACTTATCGACCTTTCTCTTCGCAGACGCAAGCCTCGACTGCGTGCGGTCCACCAGCCCATTGACTTCGTCCAGAAGCACCGCATGCGTATCGAGCTCGGTGTTCATAGTACTAGCAATCCCATGCAGGTTCCTTACGGTGCCAAGCATCGAGTCAAAGTGCTGGTCCTGCTCCTCCATCATCATCTGGTACTGCTGCTGCTGGGTCCCAAACTCCTCGGCACTATAACCGGCCGCCACCTGCTCCTCCTCGCTGCGTCCGCCGCCACTCCTTCCTCCTCCTCCTCCTCCTCCCACATTTGCTTGTGTTTTGGCAGACTCTGACGACTGCGTGAGGGTCTTGCGCATCTCGCCAAGTGCGCGCTTCTTGGCGCCGACAAACTCCTGTCTCGCCTTAATCTCCGCCGACGTCAATCCGTACTCGTCGGGAGCGTTGCGCGACACGTCTATCGTTTCCTGCAGGTCGCCGAGATCGTTGCCGATGGATGTGAGCGAGCTGTACAGCTCGTCTGTCATGTACTGGTACTCGTTCTCCTCCTGCGGCGTGCGTTTCCGTCCGTCCAGCTGCTTCCATGACGCAAAGAGCGTCCTGGTCTGCTCGAACGCTCCAACCACATCCTCCTGCACAATGTCAAAAGGATCCGTCATTCTGCGAGGGAAAATAAAAGGAAGGGATGCTGTGTGCTGATTAAGCGAATGTGTGAATCAGGGCGTTTAAAGAATAAAATTACTATCCAAAAAGTCTGTTGTAGGGAAGGAAAAGAGAGAAAGGGATGTGGAGATGGGAGAAACAGTGAGCACAATGACGAAAACACAGTTGCATGCTATTTCACGGACAGCCAATCACACTGCAGTGCCATGAATTGTTTACTTTTTTTCTTCTTCAGCCCTAGTTGTTGAATTGTGCCTCAAGCTCACCCCTTTTTTTCTTTCTCATCGAATCAACTCCATTCTCCCATTTACAGCTTGCACAGAGTGCCTTCTTTTATTTTGCATTTGCGTTTGGCATTCATTCGTAAGCGCTGCCGCCTGAACAATCCGCATCTGCTGTGTTCAAAACCATTCTCACACAACAACAACAACAACAACAACAACAACAACAACAACAACAACAACAACAACAACAACGTCACTGGCCGTGTTAATGGAATTCGAAGACGTGCTGACAAACCAGCCTGTCGTTATTGACAATGTAAGGCAAGCCCTCCTTCCTTCAATAATGCATTGCTGTTTGATGTTTGTATTTCTGGCTTAGATCCTCTGCATATCTGTCTCGTTGCTATTGTGTGAATATTTAGGGGTCGGGCGTTATCAAGGCTGGGTTTGCAGGCGACGACCAGCCCAAATCGTTCTTCTCGTCGTCGGTTGGACGGCCCAAGCACATGCGCATGATGGCGGGCGCTGTGGAGGGCGACTACTTTATAGGCCGCCGGACAGAGGACTTGCGCGGGCTGCTGAAGATCAGCTATCCGCTGGAGCACGGGGTTGTGACGGACTGGGACGACATGGAGAAAATATGGTCATACATCTACACGGACGAGCTCAAGACTCTGTCGGAGGAACATCCAGTGCTGCTCACCGAGGCGCCGCTCAATCCGTCATCCAACCGCGAGCAGGCTGCGCAGGTGTTCTTCGAGACCTTTAATGTGCCCGCCTTCTACACGTCGATCCAGGCCGTTCTTAGTCTCTACGCCTCGGGCCGCACAACCGGCGTTGTTCTCGATGCCGGCGACGGCGTCTCGCATGCGGTTCCCGTGTTTGAGGGCTTTGCTCTCCCGCACGCTATTCGTCGCATGGATGTCGCCGGGCGCGACGTCACCGACTATCTGCAGGTCCTGCTACAGAAGGCTGGACACAGCTTTTACACGTCGGCCGAAAGGGAGATCGTGCGCCAGGTGAAGGAGAAGATCTGCTATGTTGCGCTTGATGCTGCAAAGGAGGAGAAGGAGCTTGCTTCGGTTGCCGCCAGTAGAATTGGCACCGTTGGTGGGGGGTCTTCTTCGTCTGGTGACGCCAGACCACGGAACGATATTTTCAAACTCCCCGATGGCCATCTGATTAATCTCGGCAACGAGCGGTTCCGCGCGCCCGAGATCCTCTTCCAGCCGGACATCATTGGTCTCGAGTACCCGGGCATCCACGAGATTGTTGCTGAATCCATCCGTCGTGCCGACATTGACCTGCGTCGCTCGCTCTATGCAAACATTGTGCTTTCTGGCGGCACCACCCTGACAAGAGGCTTTGGAGACCGTCTTCTGGCTGAGCTCAGGAAGCAGGCTGTCAACGACTGCAAGATCAAGATCTCCGCTCCCCCCGAGCGCAAGTACTCCACCTGGATCGGCGGTTCTATTCTTGCTTCGCTCAGCACTTTCAAAAGAATGTGGATATCTGCTGAAGAGTACCAGGAGGATCCTGATGTCATTCACAAAAAGCTCTTTTAGTTTTCTGCACCATCCCCTCACCAGAATGTTGTGGCCTGCGTCTGAGCTGTTGTAGTATGAATGCACCCCCTTTTATCTTTACTCGATCCATCTGCGGTCATTTGGAAATCGGTTTCTAATATTATAAAAAGGCAATACAAAGTATGTATGAATTCCCAGATACCCCCCAGGAGGAAAGGTGTGTGTTATTGTATATCTACTCTATCTTCAAAAGCCATTGGACAGCAGCGTCATCTCCCTTTGCACTAATTGCCACCTGCATCCAGACCTCGCTTGGTGCCTTCTTCGGCACAAGTGCATCTTCTTCCTTGGCAAATTGGGATGCAACATGCTCTTCTCTGCTGCGCTGCTGTCGACTGCACGGACTGGCCGTTGTGTCTCCAACCGCTGCCTGCTGGCTGTATTTGCCTTGGTTCTTCCGCTTTACAATCTCCACCACCGTTACCAGCTTGCTGACAGCCGCACCCTCCGCATACACATACAGTCGATCCACATCGCCCGTTTCCAGCCGACTGGTTATAAACTCTACATAGTTGCTGATTTTGCCATGCTGCTTTATCCGCACATCCAACGCTCTTTCTTCGCTACTCAGTGCACGGCTCTCCTTGTGCGCGGTGTGTTGTACTGTTTCTGTTGGGCCGGTAGATACCAAAAGAGCCCCATGCTTGCTTCCGCGTTTCCTCTTCCTTTTCGCCAGATCGTGGTGCTTCATCAGATATGGCAATTAAAAAATAGTAAGCAAACGTACCGGGAAGTCATCAGCCATAGAAATTACAATCACCCATTTACATTATTTATTTACTGCTCGGATAATGCGCATTTACCATTCCACTAATGGGGAATTAGCCGATCAGCCACGTGAAATCAGCTCTTGTTTACTCTTATTTTTATTCTTGAAAAACATGGAGAGAGAGAAAGAAAAAAAAACAAGCTCATAGACTCGGTTTACTGGGTGGGGGGTTTTATTCAGATACTTTTCTACTTTTTTCGCAATCGTAGTTTCGTTTATTGATTTTAATTTGTATTTTTTTCCCAGCATTTACCCAGCGTTGAAATGAGCGATACCGAGAACTTGGACACCGGCGCAAACAGCCTTTATCCAGACGAGACCAAGCCGGTCCTGAGCAGCCTGCCGCACAGTCCACGCAAACCACCACCAGGAGCCGCTTCTGCTGCTGCGCATATAAAAGCCAATGGACGTGAAGCGAATGCACGTCGTCGCACAGCAGCAGACACTGACAGTTCCAAGCCTAAGCGACCCAGGATGGATACCGATGACAATGGTTGTTTAAGGCAGAGGAGCCCGGAGACTGCGGAAGGCGGCAGTCACAGTGGCGGCGACTGGCAGCTTAATCTCTACTCAGGACTGGACGAAACGCTGCAGTTGAGCCGCCGGATCCCCGTTCGTCCGGGTTGCAGAAACCTGAATGTAGATGCTGCTGCTGCCACCACCAACGGGAACAGCTCAGTCTCCTCGGGCCGCATCCTGAGCGAAAACACGTTTGATTCATACAGACTCGAGACGCTGGCGTCGGCTGAGCGGCCATTCGACAATACTATTGAGCAATACGACGCGGAAAGGGACAGAACCAGCGGTAATAGCGTGCGGTGGTGCGTGGCTACGCTTTCGGCGGATCTGGTGGCTATAGCCGCGGGGAGTCTGGTGTATATACTCTTAGCTGACTGCAAGTCGCAAGTAGCGACTATCCGACACGACACGCGCATTCTTACCACCGCACTTAGTAGCGACTCCTCGTTTGTAGCGTTCGGCGATGATAAGGGAATGCTGTTTATTGTGCATATAAAGTCACGTAAGCCCGTGTTTTCGCAGAACATTGGGATGCTCGAACAATCTTCATGCCGAGCTGCCAAACACAAGAAATCATCGTCATTGATGCCTCTCAGTATCACTGCGCTGCGATTTTCTACCCAAGCCCCAGTGATGGCTGAGAAGTGCTTGCGTGAGGAGCTTGTCTTGACTACAGCCACCGACACGATGGTCCGGTTCTCTAATATCCGACTCTCGCTTCTAAGCAAGGCTATCGTCGATGGCGACATGGAGTTGGCTGCGACGATAAAGGGCGACATTCGTGTGGAGTTTGTTTCGCTGTCCGTATCAAACCGCTCTATTCACAAGGGCGCTGTGAGCGGCCTGTCAGTATTTCACCTAGGCGATCGCTCGCATGTTCTGGTTGCCGGAGACGGCGGCATGTGCATGAGCTGCTGGGAGCGCGACGAGAGTGTGGAAAACATAGATGTAGCATCAGCACTGCCTTGCACCACACTCGTGGATCTTGTCACGACAGACTGCGTGGGATCCGGGTATGTCAAGATACTCCTATCGCTGGATCATCGGTACGTTGTGGCTCTCAGTGAGCTTGGCTCGCTGGATGTGTACGAGCGCTCGACTCTGACGCTCGTGTTCCGCTATTCCGAGCTCGATATAGATGACTTTAGTCTTCTTGCGCCGGGCTCCTCGGGCTTGGAAAGCAGCCGCCAATCGGCATCTGTTCTGGTTGCGCTTATCTCAAAGCCAGTGCTTGCAAACGAAGATGACGCAAGCGACAGCGAAGATGATATTGCGGAGGAGGAGCTGTGCAGGCGGTTGCTTGTGGTTTCGCTGCCTACAATGGAGGTCGCATACTCCATGGATGTGTCGCTGTGGTGCTGGCTTGCACACGACACTCGGTCATCTCACGACATTGCAGATTCGGTTCTCTTTGTCGAAGGGACAGTCCGGGACGGCACACAGACTTTCTTTCTGCGCAGTCTTAATCAGACCGTTCCTCTTGAGAGGCTGTTGCACTTTCTCCAGGCTGGCCGCTATTCGGAGGCCGAGGCCTTTGCCCAGAGCTGCAACATTCCTCTCTCCGTGGTCTATCGCAAGCGCATCGAGGAGCTTTTAACTGGCGATTCGCTTGACATGGACACTGCTGGTAAAACACAGGATGGACACACACAATCTTCATTTGCCGACAAGGTCCTTGATTTGCTGGGCCACCTTGATGATGTTGATTTTATAATCGATTCGTGCATTCGCATGTCCTGTCCATCCTTCGTGGAGACCCGGAGACTGCTGGAGTATGCGCACTCGCTAGCAACACGGTCTGCACCAGCAAGTGTACCTTGGGTCTTGAATACGATCCAGCGGCTTGGCACGTGGAGCATGATCAGCAGCAGCGGCAGCACTATGGCTCAGCCTACCATTGGTAGAGCCACTCACCAGATTGACCGCTTTGATCCCGGCGGCTGGCATGTCTTCCGAACCGCCGATCTGGCAGCGTGTCTGCGCTCATTCATTGCCGATGGCGATGTCTCTAGTCTGGGCGCATTGTGGAGGCGACATTGCAATGACAAACACTTGCGCGACGACATCTCTAGTGCTATACAGGGATTCTCGATGGACATTGATACGCATTCGTTGGCAAATTGGCTACGAACGGAGGTTCTTCCGACTCTCGACACATACCACCAGTGGCACGAGGTTGCTGTGTGGATAGAGCAGAGGGCGCGTGCGCTGGCATCCAGACGGAACAAGATAACGGACGCGCTGCTTCTGGCCGATCTTCTGGATATCGGAACGTGGTCTTCGGATTTTGGAACCTGCTCCACCAGACCCATTGGCGGCGGCGCATTCTTGCCCATCTGCAATTCCTTTGCAACTACACCGCAGGGCTTTATTGACAACTCCATCTCGGCAGCAAAATGGACAATCGAACTGGCACGCGTAAACGGAGTCTCGGTCTTCTCTGCACAATCCGACCCCAGCGCTGTAGCTTCTAGCGACTCTGCGCTGCAGAGCTGTCTTTTTCTTCGCAAGCAGCTCCTGGATCTTGCTTGTCTTGCGGAGAAGCACAACATGGTTCTATCCCTTGAGGAATTCGAGCAGCTGTCGTATTCGGCTATAGCTACCCGGTTTCTGGACCGCGTAGCTGCTCCAGAGCTGCTTCCAGAAGCGTACTTTGATCACTTTGTACCGTACTCGGACCACCACAGTATTGACTTTGCGCAGATACTCCGCGAATACTGTACTGACATGATGGATGCTGTTCAGCGCGATGATACGGATAATAGCAAGCCAAGGGCGGATGTTGACAGCGATGATGAAGGAGTCGCCCTCGCGCCAGCGCTTCCCGTACCAAGCAACGCCGGCAGACATTCGTGGGAGCCCCGCGCACTTGGACTGTTGTCGTGTCTTTACTTGAGCTGCACTGGCAGACGCAACCGAACTGTGCGGAGCTCGCTAGTTAATGGCAGCAATAATGGCAATGGCAGCACTTGCGGGCTTCCTTTCCCTCCTCTCACATCATCCCGTATTGGTTTGCTCACCACATACGCCGGACTCATGCTCGAGGTTATGCGACGCAGCTCGATCCCGTGGTCCGAAGACATCGACTCGGCGATTGGCGACGCAACCGCACTTCTAGCGCATTATAGCGGCATGGACGGCGAGCTTGACCGCTGCCAGCGCGAGATAAAGGATCAATTCCGACTGATGTGCCTGAAGCGCATGCTCCTTTCGCATGGGTTGGCAGACTTCCACATATCAAACACCCGAATGGCCTACCCCTTGCTTCAGTGGCTCGTGCGTAAAACGGACGACGAGTCGATAATGGCCGACGTGCTGCAGCTTGTCGATGTGTACCACCACCTTAGCCGCACGTCAGCATACGTTCTCCGGCTCCAGGTTTTGTGCGAGACTGGCGATGCCGAGAGAGTTGCCGCGTTGATGACGTTTATAGATGACACTGAGTACGGATCATGTGCCGATACCACTATACAAAGGTATCTGCCTGTTGAGGTGGCTCGTCGCGGCTTGTGCTGGGTGCGCGAGGTGCTTGACAATATGCAGTTTGGCAAAACCACCAGCCGTGTGGAGTTTAGACAGCTTGCTGGTGCTGCTCTGGCTATTACGCGGGCCTTGAGGGAGCTGTCTCGCAAGTACTCGCGCGATGCCACCATCCTCCAATTGCCGCTGAGCTCTGCTAAGCCAGATGCTCCGGCTTGCTGTCTTGCTCCCTCGGAGCTGGGCGCGCTTCAGACATTGCTGGATCAGGAAACGTCGGTCTTCAGCGTTGTTTGGCAGCTGCTTGATGATTGCGGTATCATGGTATCGCCAGGGGAACTTGATCGCAAGCACGCGCGGGAGCAAATATTGCTAGACTTGCTGGAGCAGCATTGGCTTCGGGCTTATATAACCCACCCAGGCAACACTTGTTCCACTGCCAATGCCAATGGTGCGAGTGCGAAAAGTGCGTACAAAGGAAAGGGCACTGCAGCGAGCGAGAATGCGCTGGGCCCGGGCGTCCTTGGAAACGCACCACTGTCTGGTGGTGTGGATACGAAGACAATGCCAGCAGAGATGCTGGATCTGCCCCAGATCCCCACAAAAGTCAAGACTCTTTCGTCAATGCTGCGATTCAGCTCCGCACGGCTCCACCAGATGATTGTTTCAAAGTGCCTGTCGCTTGGCCTCTACTCCATGGCTCTGGATATGTGCCAGCAGCTGATTGAGGGGCTGAAGCCGCTTCCTCATACAGCTGCGGCTTCGTCCACGTCTGACGAGTGGAATATGGCAATCCATGCGCTTGTCTCCTGCGAGCGCGAACTCAGCGCCTTTCTAGCCAACGTTGCATCCGGCGACATGGACGCTGCTGACCACGGTGGCAACCAGCCAGTGCTTTCCGGACGCTCGCAGGGCTCGCTTATTTCTCGCTTGGCATCGGTTTGTCAGGCCGCCTGCCTGAAGTGCGCATCGCATGGGTATATTGTCAGTTTCCTAGACTCCTATGCATGCTGGGAGTTGACGCAGACGATCTTTAGCCAGACCACCGATGGCGACTTTGCGCTCTTGACAAAGCAGACACCGCCGACAATCGCTAACGAAACATCCGGTAACGGCAAAGTTGGTCGGAATCAGAACGGCTCAACATCCCGGGCACTTCCCGGCTCTTCTTCCAATCCCATCCCAGTCGAAAGCGAATATATGGAACTCTCGGGCATTGAGGATTCCAAGGACAGTTCATTCTCCAATTGGCTGGGCCCGCTCTTCCTCAACGCGTATACTGAACGCGGTCTAGTTCTCGATACCGAACGAACCATGCATCTTACCTATCGCTTTGTGTCTGCACTGCGCTGGCTTCCGACCACAGAGACATACGGGAAGAATAGAGATGCGGATCTTCTGGACAGTGTTGACTCGCCATCCAGCGAGGCTGCAGAGCCGAAGAACAAAGAGCCACTTCGGAACAAGGGGTCTGGTTCTGACCATGACTATGACTATGCCAGGTCGGATGAAGCCATGCTCGGACTACTAGGCGTGGAGGATATGAGGTACGAGGTTATCCATCGCAGCAGTGTTCTGGCCGCGCATCTTGCGCAGAACCGGCATTGGATACTTGCCGTGCATGTTTTTGAGCTGGCAATCTCGTACCTTGCGCGCTCCTCGTTTGTCTGTCAAGCCAGCGATGGGTCGGCATACTCGAATGATGCGCTGGACGAACTGCGCCAGCGCTTAACGACCGGGGGAGTAGGCGAGGATGAGATGGCGGCCTTCTTTAGTTCGCACGATTCTGCAATGCCACCCTTGGCTGATATCCAGACCCTTGTATCTAGGAGCTTGCAGAGGTCGCTGCAACAGCGGGGAATCGACTCGGTGTTTATATTCTCGAGCATGCTGATGGAGCCGCCTGCAAAGGCATACCAGTACCTGTCCACGGCCATGAGTCACTCGGGGCTTCTTCCGGCGCGGGTGATTGCGCTGGCAAATATTGGTGCTGCGTGCTCGCTGGTGTGGCAGCAGCAGGCGTTGCTTGACCGGTGTCGAGCCGTTGCTGCTGCTGCCAGATGGAGCGAGCAGCTGCAGCTGCTCCAGCTCAAGTTCGATGTTGCGCTTTTGAACGACCCGAAGCCAGAGCTGTTGGAGCCGCTTGTGCGGCCGATGCTTTTGAAAACCGGCATGGATATCACGGCTTTGCTGGAGTTTGCAGATGCGTTCCGTCTGGACGAGACATTCGTTGTGCTCGAGTACATTCTTCTCTGCTGCTCCGTTGCGGACGTCGATGGTTACCAGGCGCGTATTCTGGGCATTGCTGGCGAGATTGCAAACGCCAAGCTGCTTGAGCGCACCTACGTTGAGGCGCTGGAGAATGGAATATCCACGTACGACTACGAGCGGCTGCAGTTTGTTGTTCAGCGCTTGCATGAGCTTAGGCCGCAGGACAAGATTATTGAAAAGTATGCTGCTGTTCTCGACATCCTTTGCTCGTATGATCGCCAGACGCCGCCAACCCGCGAGGAGCTGCTTGTCGAGCAGTCTAGGACGCACTCGTTGCAGAGTGCCGTTAGAGAAGCAACGGGCTCAGCGGACGTCAATACGGTTGACGGTGCTCGGATTATGTCTGCTGCGGACTACTCGTGGCAGGATCTGCTTGCTAGCTATCCGTTAGCACGGAAAAGGATCCCGTTCCATTCGCTTGTCAATTCAAGTCCGTGGACCACGCTTCTCCCAGAGCTATCGGTTGAAACCATTGAACTTCTGCTGCCCCTGTCTGGACCGTTGGAGCTCAGCGAAGACGACTTTTACATGAATCTAATCGACAGCATGCTGAAGCGGTGGAAGGCTGACAACGCACTCACGGACGGGGTTAGTGACTCTCTGACGGCGTATGAGCTTGCTACAAATAGGACGCCTACGCAGTTCAACACGGTTCAGCAGCTCATCCGGTGCTTTAAGGATCCCGAGGCGGCCATCAGCACCATCAAGCATCTCGCGGATGAGCTCCCGTGCGGGCCCGATCGCATGGCAGCGCTCAAACTGGGCATGAAGCTGCTTTACAAGTGGGGACAGTACATTAGGCGGATGTCGCAGCCCGAGTCCACCACTATGATGGCTAAGGCCGAGACGATCTATTTCCACTTTGAGAAGAGCTATGCTGCTGCGAAAACAGAAACCTCCTTGCGTCGCCATGGGCTGGAAAAGTACTTGCCTCTGTTTCTTGATGTCAGTGGAGGCGACGCTGTCATTGACTCCCTGGCCTCGGTTTTTGAGGGCGAATGCGAACATGCTACCCACGATCCTAGCGGAAAGGGAAAAGAGCCCCTGCACACGACGCTGCAGAACCTGGCTTCGATATACGATATCGGCCTTAGCACGCTGACCGAGAAGCTTCTGGGTCGGTATCTGGAAGCGCCTGTTGTCTATGACAGAAACTCGGAGCGGCTTGATCTGCCATCGACGCGGTACCAGGCCACGCTGCGTTTGCCTTCCTCCCACGAAGCGGTTATTCGCAGAAGAATTGTGTATATCCTCCGCATATACCCCGCCGCCGATGCGGTCAAATACATGATGGACTTTGCGTATGCGCCAAGGGGTGGTGTTTCCTGTCTGAATCGTGCTCGCGCGCTTGCAATTCTGTTTTCGTTTGCCTCTGACAAGGAGATCTCGCCGCTTCAGGCCCCCGGGAGCGTGCGCAAGTACTTTCAGGCTCTTCTTTACCTTGCCGACTTTGAGCATGTGGGCATTCCGCAGACGACGGCCGATTTTCTGAACTGCGACAAGGCTGCTCTTGCGCGCTCTATCTGGGTTGACAACCATGAGGACCCAAACGTTGCGCAGCTGGTCTGCAACATGTGTCTGGACTTTGCGATCCAAGACTGCGACCTGCTTCTTCATATACTGCCGCGTCTTTTGGATTCCGGAAGGTTCTTTTACGTCTCGCACGTTCTGAGCATTGTTAGCTCGTTGAACTGCTACTCTCCGATTGCTGATCTGCCCGCATTCTGGAACCAGGCTGTTGTCGGCTGCTTCGCTCAGCTCGTGCAAAGGACAGACGAAACGTGGATAGAGGACGTGTTTTCGGTGCTCGGACTGTGTATCCGCTCGCGCTATCTGCCCGATATGGATACCCATGCGATTGTTCGGCTTCTGCTACAAAGGGCGGATGGCCAGGGCGTTGCGCCATGCACGCGTGGATTCCAGATTGCTTGCGCTGTGCTTGATGTATTTCCACACAGAAGGAGCACGGAGCAACTGTTCCTTGGATCCATCGAGGATATGGAGCCAGAACGTATCCACCGCTGCATCCTGGATGTTCTTGAGCTATCAGAGACGGCAAGAACAACCATGCGTGGCACCCAGCTTTTTGTCGACTGGGAAACAACGCGCAGCCTGTCGCTGATCTTTGATTACGTGGACACGATCAACGCACATGAGCTTGTGCTTCTGCGGCCTCCCTTGGGCAAGGCCGTGCGTGCTTTTGTTCAGAATCGGATCCGCCAGGACAAGCTTGTGAGGACCGTCAGCACCTGCCTCGAACGGGACAAGCGCCAGATCGCCACGCAGCTTGTCTGCCAGTACTACGAGACCCGTAGCGCTGAGGTCCTGGCTGGCGATGCGCATCGTGCCGGGTTTGCTCCGTCTGGAGTCGATGAATCCTTGTTGCTTTTCGGCAGCAGATCAAAGACCCGCGACCACGAGGACGCCAACAGCACAACGCATAGTCTGGGCTCGGAGACGCACAACGAGGATAGTGGTGGTTCTGACGATACTTCGGTTATTGTGCGGCTTGCGGCAAGGCTTTCCGATCAGCAGAAGCTAAGCATCTATATCAACTCCCACAACTAATGGAGGGGGAGGTACAGTAGAACCAATGTAATCCGATTTCATGTTAGTCGATACATTATCCTAATTGATACAAAGAGTTCACTTTGGCACTTTAAGATACTAAATGCTATAGCAATGTTACACCTGCGGATCGCGATGGTTCCCTGGAGGACTAATCTAGGAACCTGTGCCAGAACAATCATCTTACACCCGCAACAAACAATTTGTCGGACTTTTGGATAAAGTTGCATTGTTTTATTTGTTAAAATTTATGCATAGTCAAGACAAACGCTATTATTACATTTGGTGAGAAACTTTTGGTTTAAATATCTCCCTTTCCTTTCTTTACTAGATAAAAACATGTTTCACGTAAAAATTGATTTATCAGCGATGGTTCAGCCATTTACATATGTGGCTTTAAGGTATTCCTTTGGACGTGTTTAACTGTATTTGTTTGTTACTCGAAAAAGGAATATGTGGTAAGCAAAGAGATTTGAATAATGAATGTCTAAATAGGAGAGCGAATGTAATGAAAATTAAAAAATAGACAACAAAAAGAATGCCACACAGGTTTTCCTGAGAATGCGCAATGTCCACCAGGATTCAACTTCAGCGTAGAGGCCAGATGAGGCTTGCTCTGCGTTTGCTATTCTTGCGACTCTTTGTTTTGCATATGGCTATGTGGTCGGCCATGACGGATCCAAGAATAATGCGCTTGGTGTCGCCTTTGCTCTGCATTGCAGCAACTGTAGTAGATGGGAGTAAACGTCCATCGTGAACAAGCACCTCTTCTTCCGTAAACCCCTTGTATGGGCTTTTTGAGGGAATCAAACGACGGATGCTTGCTGCTGGTCGGGCTGATGTTCCGTGAAGAATCTCGCGGTTGTAGCGAAACATTTCAAAGGTGTTCAAAAACCCTACAGTTATAGCATTGGTTATAAAAAAATAAATGTACTGATATTAATACCAGATGAACCACTGGATAAGGCGTTGCTTCATTAGCTAGATCTGTATAGGCTTGTTCGCAGTTGCAAACGGACAAAGAATGTTTTGACTCCTTTTCTTTTAAAACTTAATTAGTACCATGTAAAGAAAAATCAATGCCGTGCACTTGTTTTTTACTTACCTGCAACAAGCAGATGGCCGGTGGCTACATCTACCGAAATATTATCTGGTACAAAATTGCGGAATACTTTTTTGCTTATCAGCTCCAGTGAGCCATTCGGTTTGGGGCGAAACATGTTTACGCTTGGCTCCGAAGAAGCAGCAACGTAAATAACGCTACCATCTGGACTCCTAGCAATCCCATTGGGATAGGAGATTCCGTTATATGCTTTTGTAAATATTCCTGTCTCACCATAATGCACAACATGGCCCCAGGGCATGCCAAGCAGAATCTCAAACTTGCGCAGGAACCCACGCACATTCTTCATATCGTTGGTGGCATAGAATGTTGTGCGTGATGTTGCAACAACATCGTTGGGCGAATATAATAAAGGCGACTTTACTGTTTTGACATGCTGGATGTAGTTGGTACCTATTCTGTGGCTAAATATCGATATGCCATCGCCTGATTTCTGGTGATTTACAAACATAAATGTCAGCTCAGTCGGGTTTATGTTATCCCAGTATATATCAAATCCGTGGACGCGAAAGTCCATTTTGAAAGGAACGAGTTCCCGTTTCCCATCAAAAGTATCTTCAACCTCCATTACCTTGAGGCTCTGTAAATTGTTCTACAGCAAAAAATTAAGAATGTTAAAGAAACAATGACTGTTTTTCAGTTTTTTTTTTTTGCTTGAACCACCTTGTCCAACTCGAACTGTGTGGAAAAATCAAGCGTTGAATCTGTTGCAAAGTTTTGTGTCTTTATTACACGGAAGAAAGAACCAGTGTATCATGGCATGTACCATTATTGAAAACATTGTTAAAGGATAGACAGACAACTACACAATAGAAAGAAGCGTCCGGCTCTATCAATGAACTCTTACCTTTTCATCCATTACCAAGACATGGTCGCTGTGCTTTTCATATGCCATGTTGTATTTAAGAGCAGGCTCCAACCATCTTGTCCGAGCGCCGCGATTTCCACAAGCCATGTAAACAAGGTTTGTTCTTGGGTCTACCTGTATAGATTCGCATCCCTGCACCTGTGGAATATCTACATGATTTATGTTGCAATACAGGCGTTGCATTATTAACATATGAAGCAACAAAATTAATATGTGAACATCTCATATACGATACAATCTGTGAGAACAGCGATAACAACAACGCTGTTTTGCTATGAAATTGTAAGTATACTCTAGGCTCTAGAAGAAGATAACGCTTACCTTTCCCAAATGCACTGCAATCGCTTGTGTTCACATTTTTGTGGGTTGTTCCAATGCCAAATACTTCCATACGAATAATAATGGTATGGTAGATATAAGCAAATGTGATTAGCACAAGTGCAACATTTACAAATAGGCTTTTGTTGTGATATATAATGCTCATTCTCGGGAACTCTAGCGGATGAAACAGTACGCGGATCAAAAATAAATAAAGCTGCAGTATCTTTAAGGTGTAAAGAAATGATGGCAATTATAAAGGAAAAGATTGTGGGCAGGGTCGCAAAAGATAGGAAAACATACTGGGTAGTAAGTATTTATATTAACAAAGCAATTGCCGTCAGAGTCACGCATCCGGAGCTAGATTGCCACAATCTGTGAGAAACAACTAGATAACAATCAGAGCCTGTTGACACAGACAGTTTGAAAGAGTATGCGTGTTTAGGATCTGAATGTAACGAAAGTGTTTTATGTCAAAAGAAATCTAAAATCATATAGAAAGCGGTTTTATATTTGTAAGCAGCTCTCTTTTTTGAATTGTCAGGATGCATTTGGTCGATGGGAGAGCCACTTGCCTAGAACAAATGTTAGCAGCTATTCGTCCTTGACTGTTAATGCTTCTGCACAGTGTCTATGTGTGAGAATGGTTGGTATGCCTGATGCACAGGGTATATGAGGTATGCAAACTTGTTCACTGTTGGAATGCGGTGCTGCTTTGGATTTGAATGGTGCTGCATGATGCACGCTCTTTTTTCTTTACAACAAGAGCTTGTACTATTTCACCTTGAAACTTTTTTTTGTTGATTCGTGTTGTTGGTTTTCTTGAGATATAAAGATATTATTTTCTAATAATACTGTGTCGTTTGCAATTAGACAAGCGGTGCATGTCAACTTTTCTTTGTTTGCTGAAAACGACACTTTTGGAATATGGTCATGTCGCTTTTATTTCCTTGCGCGATTGTTTTCGCGGAAAAAGTAGCATGGCTGGCGCAATTCAACAAAGCAACCACAAAGAGCAGTGTATGCTTCTTGTTGGCCAAAACAGCCTATACAATGATGTTTCTATAGATGGTGCTGTATCATCTGGCTGCTGTACCTTGCTACATTGTATGCTAGAGATGGTAAAAAAAAAAGAGGCTTGCTTTTTTTCGGCAGACACGATTTGGAATTCTTTTGCTGCACACCATTTATTGGGTACTGCATCGAATAGTGTTCGTGCCACAAACTGGATCACAGACAGTACCAGAGGAGAAGTCTTTGAAGTTTTTCTATTCATCAATAAAGTAGAATGTAGAAAAGGGAGAGCATCTTTAGATTTCATTACATATTAACCAAAAAAACACATCCCATACAGGTAATTTTCTCATTGAATGGCCGTTAGAATACGCCGTTAGCCTCCGCAGAAATCACAAATGCCTTTGTCAAGCGGAAAGAAAAGGAAAAGATACTTGTCAGGGATGTTGTTGGAACAAGGCAGATACTTTTTGGATCCAGTTTGATCCAGGATGGGTAAATCAGTCAGGCAAGCAGATTATCACCACCTTTCTTTCATTTAACTAGCCTTCATCACCTGACATTTCAGGCCTTGCTCAGGGGTTGAATTTTGAAGGCTGATTGGTGAGAAACCAATATGTTTCTAGAAAGGCTGTTTTCGCTTTAGCCGGTTGCCCAAGCCTGTTTGCCATTTCTTTTTTCTATTCTCTTTTTAATAAAGCAACTTTTTCCATTTAATAAAATTGTGCACTAGGTCTGAAAAGTAATTGAACAATAGCAGCAGCAACAACAACAGCAAATATTTCCTTGTGTTTGTTGCAAAATGAACAATAGTAACGACGGCGGAAAATATGAAGAGTCTCCGAATTGGTAAGTAGCATATTTATTTATATCTACAAATAATTGCGTAGGGTTGAATCATTAATTTCTAAATTCCTAGTATTACTGCCTTGATTGTTTTGAATCTAATATAGGTGGGACCAATCGCAACAACAACAGCAGCAACAACAGCAGCAGCGACAGCAACAGATTCAAGGTGGATCTCAAATTGGTTTTGCTGCTAACAACACCACCACGTTCTCTGGGATGATAGACAGCAGTGAGCCAACGACTGGTGGTTCAAATGCCCAAAACTGGGCACAGTACTATCAGTCTTTAGAGACGTATCACACCCAAACGAATCAGTCACAGCAAGTATATGGTTATGTCCCCAACCACTACTCCAGCCACCCCTCTGAAAGTTATTCTTCATATCCACAGGGACATTACCAAGAATATGAGTATTCTCAGCAGCAACAACAACAGCTTCCGCAAACAGCAGCAGGTATTGCCAATAGAAATATAGCCTCAACTATCAGACCCAATCATCCTTCTTCCATATATCGTCCCACGCCCTCTGTCCCTTCATATTCTCAGTATTCACAGCCGTATGTTCAGCAGTACCGTCCTTCACCGCCAATACCCAATGGTGCTGGTTTGTCTGTACATAACAATACCAACGCTTTTACACCTGGTGGTTATCAAGAACTGCATACAAACGGCATGGGTTCTTCATCAGCCACGCTCGTTACCAACATATCTAATCAAACAGGGGACGTTGCTAGCGCTTTGCCTGAAATGGACAACCAACCCAAGCGGAATTCACCTTTTCCAGATTCGCGTAGATCCTCTTCAGTAACCAGAGGCGTTTCTGACATGTCTCTCCATGACAAGGATAATCGTATGTTGCCTGGTTTGTCGTGGAGACGATCAGAGCAAGCGCAAACCCCATTGTATACGTCGGTAAAGCCTCCAAAGAAAAAGAAAAACGGTGTAAAGGCGGCAGATCCATGGTCTGAAGAGTCAAAGGGGTTAGATCCAAGCGCTTTTTCTCCAGAATGGCCTGACTCGCTGAAGCGGTTTGTTGAGCGTTCATTTTCCGCATGTTCAGTGCGAGCGCGTGACAAGCTAGAGACACAGCTAAAGCAGATAATATCATCTGCTTCAAACAACAAAAAGATCAATATTATTGACTGGGACAATCGCCAGCTACCAAAGGCATGTGATATTATTCCAAAAAGCAAATCTGTCACTTTGCCTGCAAAGCGTTCATCTGGATCGGCTGAGCTCAGCGGGAGCTTTGAGGACTTTGATTCGGAAGAGAGGAAAGAACGCCGCTTGCGCCGCTTTCAGCAAGAAGCTGAGGCGGCCAAGAAGGCAGCGAGCGAGAACGCACTGACACTGCTCCCAGCTGTGCCAAACAAGAAGGATGTCGTTAACTGGGATGCTGATACAATTGTAGGCACCTGCACAAGGCTCGAAAAAAGTTATCTTCGTCTTACATCCGCACCAGACCCAAGCCTGGTCAGACCATTGCCCATTCTACACAAGACGCTCGATCTTCTCAAGAAGCGGTGGGTTGAGGAGAGCAACTACACATACATCTGCAACCAATTCAAGTCGCTGCGGCAGGACCTTACAGTGCAGCGCATTACCAACGATTTTACAGTGGAGGTGTATGAGCTACATGCCCGCATTGCCCTAGAGACAAATGATCTCGGTGAGTATAACCAATGCCAGACCCAACTAAAACAGCTGTACTCTATGGGTCTGTCTGGCCATCCAATGGAATTTCTTGCTTATAGGATCCTGTACTTTTTGTACACGCAAAACAAGGCGGATATCAATACGACGCTGGCGACAATGAGCACTGACGAGAAGCATGACAGTGTTGTTAAGCATGCTCTCGATGTTCGCTCTGCGATGGCCACTGGAAACTATCACGCGTTTTTCAATCTCTACGCCAGCGCACCCAACATGGGCGGCTACCTAATAGACAATTTTATTGATCGTGAGCGGTGTATCGCACTGCAAAAGCTTTGCAAGGCCTTTCGGCCTCGGCTGAGCATGACGTTTATCGCAAAGGAACTATCGTTTGACACTATAGAAGCATGCACAGAGTTTTTGGCTAGTCTGGCCATATCTCCATCCGACGGAGACCAGTCACAGTATGTCGATATGAAAGCAGCGTATCCTTATGCAGCGGCAGCCATGAAGAAGTACGAAAAAGTCGACATCAAGGGACAGATATACTAAGAAGGATATTCGTGTGGGAGAGGGGAGGAATATCACTTGTCTTCTTTAAATATAATATGGGCTTGAGTGTAAAGGTAATGGAGTGGCATGTTAGTGGCTACTTAGAACCGCTAACATGTCAATATCTTTTTTACTCTCAGCCCATATTATATTTAAAGAGGTTTTATCAAACTTCAATTGCTTCTTGAGTGTAATCATTGGGATTTTCCACGTTGTATTTTGCCCTTTTTTATTTTTGGACCTGCCACTACTATCCTTTTTAATTTCTTTCTTTTTTTTGACTGATTACCCGTGTTTTTGCTTGTTTGTTAATGACCATGAATAAGAACGATATTTCAAATGAAGAGCTTATTCAAAGAATGGTGACGGCGATTGGCGATCCAACTATTTCCCAACTGGATGTTATTCTCGGACCGTCCCATGAAGCCACCACGGATACCAGACATCCGTTAGTCATACAGAATGGATGTCTTGGACTACCACTTTCGATATTCCCTGCTGTTCTAAGGTATGCCTGGTCTCAGGTTTGTCAAATAACCAGCAGGCTAAAACATGTAGGGAATAATATCATTCCTTTGCCTTCTGACCGACAAAGGATGTCCGATCTTACGCTATGTATTCTAGCCCTTAATCCCGATCATCATACCGCATGGAATTGGCGGAAACGGTTGATTGAGCTGGGCAGTATCTCTTCGAATGACGAGCTGGCGACAATATCTTTGTTTGTCACTTACAAGCGCCATTGCAAATCCTGTCTTCTCTGGAACCACAGGTAAGCACGATAAGCAGGGAATATCTGTGTTTTTATACATCCAAATGTTGGTATTTGCTCGTGTTTTGACTATATGGAGTGTTTCTATTTCTTTTTATCTTCTGATGCTGATACACTCATGTTTATGTAAAAATTAAACACCCCTTCTCTTGCAACGATATAGACGCTGGATCATTGATAGAATCATTACCAACAGCAAGGATAGCGAATCCTTATATTACAATCGGGAACAAGACAAAGTAGATATGTTTGCCCTTTGGAAGAACGAAAGCAGGATATGCACAGAGAGCTGCGAACTATACCCGCGCAACTACCATTGCTGGGTCTACAGGTGGTGGGTTTTCCGTAGCATCCACAGCATTGTATCTTTAAACCCCACTCAATGCTATCATAGTTCCGTTTGGCGCGCTTTGCTCTCGGATGAACTTGAATCAATGTCACGATGGATCAGCGCCCATCCATCAGACTACGCCTCGGCACACTACTTTCACTTGGTGGCAGAGCTCATCTGCAGTACCACCAATGAGTATCAGAAGGATGCGGGATGCATAGCAGATAGAAATAGTCTACTGGATGTTGCTCGGACAGAGCTTGCAAACACCGAGGCTGGGATTTCCACACACTACGCAGAATACGAGTCTGTCTGGTACCATCGGCGCTGGTGCATCTTCGTTATTGCGCGTGATGACAAGGCATGGTCATATACCAAAGAAGCGGAGATTGTCGAAAAGATAAAATCTCGGTGGTCAAACAGCGAGGTTCTTGCAGACATGGCTACTAAGCATATGGCATGGATCCAAAGATTTTGCTAGACGGGGTTTTTTATTTTATTTTATGTGTCAAGGTGGGGCTGGACAACAGCAAGACAAGCGATTTATTTAGCAATTATTATAGCTAGGATGCACTGTGCGTGTTTTGCAGGCGCTTAAAGTCTTTAACTAGCTCGTGCTGGTAATCACTAAAGTTGATCCTGGCATACTCGTACGCCTCCCGATATCTGCGCAGCGCCGTCTTGTTGTCGCCGTTGATTTCTGCAATTCTACCACGCTGGAAAAGAAGACCAGCCTCGCAGTTGATGCACCGGATAGGCTCAGCCGTCAATTCGTATTCAACCGTATCGCGTGCATAGTCGAGCAACGAGGCGGCAGCATCCAAGTCACCGTCATCTATGTACATCCGCGCAAGGTAGATCAGGGCATAAGTATCGAGGCACTCCCATTCGTTGACATACGTTCGTTTCACCATAATAACACGCGGAGTCAGCTGTATCTGTGCCTTGTGCTGCTTCACAGAAGCAAGAACGCCCTGGAAGAGCGCCTTTGCGGCTTCAGTGTCCTTGGCCATGTAGAGCGTCTCTGCAAACACAGTGGAGATCAGGGCTTCTTTGGCCCTGACGTCTTCGTAGACGCTGTAGCTAACCAGGTTCGACCCATCGAACTTTGCGGAAATGTCCTTCTTCATCTGTCTCAGCGCCTGGATTCCATCTTTAAACACTCTTTTCCCTTCTTCGGCATTCCCTTTTGCTTTGTATATCTGTGCGAGCACATATGACGCTTGGTATATGCAGTCATCCACGGTAGAGTACATTACATCCCACATATTCTCTTCCTTGTCTTTAGACTCGGATACTGGGCGGGCCGTGTGATTGTTTCCAAGGTTTTCTGGAGAGAGACTTTGGAGAGACGGAACGGTTTCGTTTAGCAACGCCTCAGCCTCATCGATCTTGCCTGTGCGGTACAGGCAGCCGGCCATCCTGACCTTGATCTGAAGAACAGCCAGCGAGTCCTTGTTAGCATCGCCCTGGCCTTCGATCCGCCTTAACGCAGCCTTATAGAACCCAACCGCAGACTCTGGGCTCTGTGTTATAAGATCAAAGTACGTTGCCATGTACACCATGTTGCGGGTCACAATCCCCTTCACGTCATCAGACACAGGCCAATACTTTTGCACAACAAAAAAGTACGTGTTGCCGTAGTACACGGCAATACCAACAACACCCAGGTATACAGCGTACAATGCCGCCTGCTTGACGATCGTGCGCATGCTTCTCGAACTGAACTCCAGTGGGTTTGGTTTGGGGGCCTCTGCTTCGTTCGCTTCAAGATACTTGTCAAAACGGTCCTTTTTCTGATGCTTTGGCTTGACTTTGGTGAAGCGTGGCGTGCCCTTGAGCAGAGAATCGTTCTTGTAGGTGCGCGTGCATGTTTTGAAGGCAGTCGCAATTCCTCTCTGCTGCTGCGTCCCCCAGAATGCAGACGCAAACAGCCGCTGCATCGCAGATATCCAACAGGCAAATGTAAACAGGGGTTTAATGTGAATTCAAATACAAGAGAAGCAGGCAGAGTATCTAAGAGAGAAGGAAAGGAACGAGAGAAGAGAGTTGGAAATGTGTTATCAGCAATACCGGTTTTTCTTTTCTTTGCTGATTTTGGTATACTGTGGAAATCGCAACTGATCTAATCAAAGAGGAGAGATACCACATCATACACTTGTGTGAAGATACATTGTCTGTCTGAAGGTAGCAGCGAGAAATCACAGATGCGTCTGTTGACATACGACCAAAAAGTCGCACATAACACAGCCAACAAGCATGCGCCGGATCTGGTTTCTGCGCTGAATAGCCGCAACGGTTGCCGACGGCATAAGCTCACCACTGTCAAGCAAAAGGGGTTCAGCATCGAAGCCGGCGCTTGGATCGGATCTCTGAGTGAGACGCACAATTTTGGTTCCAGCAACAGTGGTCGTGTTAAGCGATGGATGTCTGAAGAACTTGTGTGTCTCCTGGACCTTTAAGAACATTGTAGAGTATATGTGGCCAGTCTCGGAATCAACCGAGATGTTGTCAGGTATTCCGTCGTTGTAGATGATGCGTCCGTGGAACTGCAGCTTTCCTTTGGCGCTTTCCTTGTAAATCTGCACCCCTGGATCAGTGCAAGATGCAACATAGATCCAGCCGTTGTGCTGGGCAATGCCGTTTGGATAGCGAATTCGCGGAACAGCAACACTGAACTCGCCGCCATCGCTGTGATACACAACGTGGCCGTCAGGCAGGCGCAGGTTCTTCGAAACACTGTTCATTATACCTTTGGGAAACATCATATCGTTTGTGGCATAGAACGCGCGCTTCGACATGGCGATAACGTTGTTTGGCGAGTGCAGAAGGCCCGAGTGGACCGTTTCCACATGGATCATGTGGTCTGACCCGCGGATATGCGAGAAGATGGATACAGCGCCGTGTGCAAGCTGGTGGTTGACAAACATGAATGTCATATTCTGCGGATCCTCCGGGTCCCAGAATATGTCGAATCCGTGGAAGCGGAGATCTTGGCTGAACGGCTGCAGCAGAAGACCATCGCCGTTGGTGGTGGTAGATGTCTCCATCGCTTTCACCTCAGAGTAGTTGTCGTTTTCATCCATCACATAGAGATGGTCGGACTCGGATTCAAAGGTCATATCGTAGTCGTCGCCTGGATGGAGCCAGTTCTGGCGTGCGTTAAGGCTGCCGCATGCAAGATACGCAAGACCCGTATGTGGATCGACAATTATATCCTCACAGCCGTGAAGCACGCCTACTTGGGCGAAATGTTTACTTGACAGTTCAGTACTAATCCCGTCAGTAATAATAAAGCAGTAAGCATTAGCGTGTGTGTTTTATTGACATCGCTGTTCCTTACCATGTCCTATTTGGCGGCAGCTAGTGGTGTTCTCGTTGGTGTACACCTTTCCAAGGCCCAAAACGCGAGCATAATGGCTTGTGTGTTGGTACACTACCCAGGCAACAGCAAGAGCAACCAGGGCGCCTATGCTTCTTCTCGACAACAATGCGCTTGGTATAGTCATAGCCACGGAATCACAAGCCTCCAACGGTTCTTGAAAAGAGAAAATGGTAATAGAAATGTGGAAAAAATGTTGATTATAAACTGGGATGTGGAGAAAAAAGAAAAGCGTAGATGGACATTGAACAATTCATTTTTATCACCTCGAAAGTGAATGATTGGCATCTGGGAAATTAGTATGCGTCTGTGCTTTCTTCGCGTTGATGCTAGTGGTTTCCTGTTGTTTTTTGCAAAACAAACAAATGGAGAAACGGCATTAGCAACAGCAGATCGTCTCAAATTAATTCTAACAGTGAGCCACATGATCAAGTTAATAAAAACATGCTGTTTATGGCAATAAAATATACTTTCCTCTTTTGTAAATCCGCGAAATATGGTCGGAAGACATCATTGACTCAAGCATAGATCCGCATGTTTGGAAGAGAACGGACAAGGCTGCGTTCACTAACTCACACTCGTCCAAATGCAAGCACTACCGACTGATTGGATTTTGCTTTGTCATGGCAGCTGATATACACCATAAACCAACTTACTCCAATGTCGCTTGTTTGTTTGTATTCCAAAAAAGAAAACATTCACGGCGATTGTGATCAGCAAAAAAGTGAATCGTTTTCATACTCTCAACCAACATTTCTTCATTCGATACGATTGCCATTCAGCCTCCTTCCACTCAATAACAACAACAACAACAGCCGCCTAGAATGAGTAAAATAGAAACTACTGGCTCACCATCACTTCCACTACCATGGATGTCAACACTGTCTAGTCAGTACCGCATCATTCTAGCATCAGCATCGCCACGCCGCAAGGAGCTTCTTGACCGTCTCAACATGGAATACGAGGTTATTCCGTCGGGATTCGCAGAGAACCTAGACAAGTCACAGTTTGCAACGGCAAAGGACTACGTGCTGGAAACAGCATGCAAGAAGACTGAGGAAGTGTACAACCGAATCAAGCGGGAAATGAAGATGCAGCAGCAGCGGCTTCTGGTGATCGGGGCGGACACTGTAGTTGTCAGCTCGGACGGCACGATCCTCGAAAAACCAGCATCGGCAGACGAGGCCGCAGCGGTGCTTCGAGAAAAACTTAGCGGCAAGACCAACACTGTGCACACCGGGATCTGTTTGTACGTCGATAGCGCAGACGATGGTCTGTGCATCGAGAAACACATCGAGTCGACAAAGGTCACATTCCACACGCTGGACGATTCGCTGATCGATGCGTACGTGGCCACGGGTGAGCCGATGGATAAGGCAGGATCGTATGCGTACCAGTCGCTCGCCGGCTTCTTCGTCAAGGAGATCAGCGGCGATTACTACAACGTCGTTGGCTTCCCATGTGCCCTGTTTTACCAGATCCTGAGCACCCTGCATAAAAGAAATGTCTTTTAGAGTCATCTTGGAGCTTATTTCTGCCGTAGCAGCGCTTTGTTTATTAAATTTTGTTTTCTGCAAGTTGTAAGAGAAGTTGAGATGGATGAAGGAAGAAATAGAATGTCACCTCGTTAGTTCCGTCTCTGGCGTGGTGCGCAGCGGATAATGTCGTCGACGCGGAGAATCATCTCGGCAGCCTCGGCAGCACTGAGAAGAACCTGACGCTTGAGCTTGAAGCTCTCGGTGACAACTCCCTTAACGTCGGCAATATCGCTGTTCACAAGATCAAGGCCGTAGGTAGACTTGCCTTCGTAATGCGCGGCGCGCAGTCTAGCAACAAGATCAGCGCTGTCAAGACCAGCGTTGTCAGCAAGGATGGTTGGCATCTGACGCAGAGCACGCGCAAAGGCCTCCATGGCAATAGCCTTCTTTCCAGCAACACGCTTGGCAGCGTCGTCAACCGCCTTGCTCATCAGCATCTCGGCGCACCCGCCGCCGTGCACAATGCGTGGCTCACCAACGGTCTGGCTAAGAACGGCAACAGCATCGTGGATCGAGCGCTCGGCCTCGTCGAGGATCTGGCTGGTACCGCCGCGCAGAACAATAGTGCAGGCCGCACCAGCACCGGTGCCGCCGAACTTGACCATGCGTTCCTCGCCAATAATGACCTCCTCAACAGTAGCACAGGCGCCGAGCTTGATGAGTTCGGGCGAATCGAACGACGATGCGATGTCACCGCCGGTCACCAGCGCCAAACGCTCGATACCGTCAAAATCGGCGTGCTCGATGGCCATGATCCCAGCGTCCGCAAATAGCTGCTCCGGCCAGTTGTAGATCAGCTGGCGATTAACAAAGACATTGATGCCCAGAGCCGCAATCTTCTGCACCTTGGCACGCATCTTCTCGCGCTCCGCACGTTCCAGCTCGGCCAGCTGCGCAGTGTCAGACACCTTGATCTTGGCGCCAAACACCTTGACCTTGTCGGTATCCATCGGCGTGTTGGCCACCAGGATCCGCGCTCCCTTGACCGCGCGCGGCTGGTTGACGCCAATCTTCTTGTTCAGAATAAAACCGTCCGCCAGGTACGCATCTGACACCTTGCCGCCCGTCCTCTTGATGATCTGGATCCGGTCCAAGTTGGTGCTTCCCTGGAGCCGCAGCACCGCATCCACGCAGATCTCCGCAAACATGTCCTTGTCCGACGCAAGCACCTTTGAGCTCAGCGTCGTACGCGCAATACTGAGGAGGTCTGCGTGCCAGCGCTCCTCGTCATCTTTGTGCGATTCCGCCGATGCCTCGAGTGCTACGCGCGCACTACCCACGGCCAGTCGGAACCCATCGATGATCGTCTGCGGGTGGATCCGCTGCTCCAACAGCTGCTCCGCCTGCCGCAGAATCTCCGCTGCCAGCACGCACACAGACGTCGTGCCATCGCCAACCTCGTCATCCTGAACCTTCGAGATGTTCACTAGCACCTTGGCCGCCGCATTGTCAAGCGGAATCGACTTGAGAATCGTCGCTCCATCATTCGTCACGACCACCCCAGCATCTCCATGGCCAGAGGTCGATTGCAGAATCTTGTCCATCCCCTTCGGCCCAAGCGTGCTTTTCACAAGGTCTCCCACCGCAATTGCCCCGATGATGTTGCTCAGCCGCGCGTTCTCCGCGCGCTCTTGCGTGGCGCCCTCGTTGAACAGCTGTGTTGACATTTATATTCTTTTTAGTATTGGTCTAGTTTGATTAGCCAGTTGCAAAGATGATGATTGATGATTGATAAACAGAGAGAAGATTCAGTTCAGAAGTGCTTGTCGCGCAAGCTATTAACAAAGAAAAGCAAAAAATAGGAAAAAGGCAGCGTTCAGGCAAAACATAAACAAATTAGCAACAACGCCCAAGAGTGAAACAAGACAAGAAAAAAACTCTGATCGGATCTGATTAACAGCCCAGTGGTAAACTCCAATTTCCACATTTTAATGTCTATAACTTTACGAACACTAAAGATACTCCATGCTGCGCATGATCGCATTCCATTCTGCTGAAAAACACGCTAAATGAAAGAAAAAAAACTATACTCGTCGCGGAAGAGAGGCTTGATCTTTTCAGCGTACTTGTTTAACCCGGGCTGTTTAAGAACATTGCTCAAGGAAGAGTGGTAACATTGTCTTTTCTCAAACGGGACGGCTGTAAAGGTAAAGTCGGTGCAGAGAATAGCCAGAATCGCCGAATTTAATGCAACCCCTTCTACTGGGGCGTAGTATGAGCTCACTAACGACCAGAGCCTTAGACGATGGCTCAGTGGATAGTACTTGGTCTGAAGATCCAGTATGTTATCTTCTAGTTCTTCGTCAACAATCGGCAACATTCCTGTAGAGAAACAACAGATATCCGTCATATTGGGCAAAAGCTTGATAATGTTTAGCATATCCATGAATTCTAGAGTTATCTCGCTCAAGTCGAGGATCTGGATGCTTTTTGCAATAGAGCTTGAGGGGACGATGTACGGAGCAAATGGTCGCGGGAGTTTGTCGTTGATGATCCTGAAAACGCCAATTTTTGGAGTGAGCAGACTTATTGCACGCAGTGCAAATAGTTCTAGATCTGAAGTACCTTCATCTGATCCAGATGAATTGCATACAGTTAGATAATGAAGCTTTGGACATCTGCCAACCGAAAACATTTTGTGCTTTTCCAGGACATTAACGAAGTTCTTATCAAGCCCAATCTTCAGATATCTTAGGGTTCCGCTGTTTCCCCTGAACAACGTGTCGTCTGAGAATGGATACCTTGGCGGCCAACTGAGATAAGTTAGTGCAGGGAAAAGCGAAACAGACTCATCCGTTTTAAGAAGTTTCTTAGGCATATAGTCTGTGAAGGTGTCGTATTTTAGCTTACAAAGCCTTGGATACGTAACAGCTTGGTTGTTGTCGTCGTAAAACAACAATTCCAAATCATCAAAGCTAAAACAATTAAGCTCCAAAGACTCCAGTATAAGTGTGGACTTTTTAACAATAATATAAATAATATCGATATGTGCTCTGCAGTCAACGGATAGACTAGTGAATCCTTGAAAGTTCTGAGACAATACATTGCTGCTGTTATCGAAACTAGCATATGTAACACTGAGATCTAGCTCTTTCACCTTGCCGAACAATGTGGAAAAGAAAGTATTGGCTTTCTTGCTCATACGAGTCTTAGGTATGGCAATTCCCGATTCACGTGAAAGAGAATCTCTAATGAAGACGTATCCTCGTTGGAGGTTAGGAATTGTTCTCGGCAAATGTTGCGCTATCCAGTAAAGAATCTCGTCCTCAGTGAGGCGTTCCATAGGGCCGGATTTAATCAAAGGGCATACTATAATGATCATTAGGTGTTGAGCGAAGGGAAATACAGTATCTTTATTCCACACAACACGGAGTTCGCTTAAAATTGCGTTGTCATATTCACCGCCATCAGACTTGACATAAATGATAACATTTCTAACGTAGTTGTAAGTCCATTCCTGTTTCCTTTTAATCCCGCGTGGCAGATGAGTAAAATAAAACCCTTTTCCTATATCCTTTGCGGTCAGCCTTAGAGCAATTTCTTTGTAAAAATAACGAATTGCGAGGGCCCTCCAGATGCTGCTAACTTTGTAAAGGGTCGACCATGCTTCGCATTGTCTCTCATCTTTTGCTATACATGACAAGTATGCAAAACGGTATGTGCCGATATAATACTCTGCTATGGCCTCGGCAATATGTAGTGGCAGGGTCTGAAACGCGGATAGTGCTGACATTTTCTTACAAAAGTAAATAAGGAAGAATCATATAAATATGCAGAAAAACAAAATATAGCGATGATAAAGAAGAGAAAAAGAGAACAAGTGAAATATTTGCAAAAGATGAATGCTGGATGATATGGGCGTACGTTTTTTTTGCTCTCGCATAGTCAATGAAAACCAACGGTGCTAATATGCTGTTGTTGCCCATGAGCAAATGTTTGTTGCTTAGATAAAGGCAGACGAGAGCCTGATTTCGGTGTGTAGCATTTGATAGCTCACATATTGATATCAGAGCATACTGTTATGCTTGCAAAAATATGAGATCGTCATATAAAAGCAGCATCGAATCTGTAGTTTCATTTTCTAGGTTTTTACTCAGAGTAAATAACAATTTGCTAATTCTTTTTGATATTCTAGTTCCGTTTGAAACATGTTGTTCTCTGGCACCGCAAAAACGCTATTACAAGTGTACATGAATGTTATTTGCCAACAAAACAAACAATCGAATCAGAAAGGAAAGAAAAGAAAAGAAAAATCTCGCTAAGAAAGGAAAAGAAAAAGGCACTAATAAACCGATAAAGAATAGACAGACGCACACGCGTGGCAGAGAAAGAATGAAAGCAAGAGCAAGAAAAGAAATGATAGCGAGTGTAGTAGAGCAGGGGATTGTGGTGGAGGAATAGCATCAACATTTTGGCCCCTCGCAAGAATAAATAAATAATAATAAGAGTAAGAATAATAACAATAGCAGCAGTTCCACAGTGCCCTAATGCCGGTCCAGCCCTACGACTACTATCAACACAATTTTACTGGACAATGGTAAGCACCGGCTTGTAGTTGGTGACAGTGAGCGCTGTGGTCCAATCATGGTCGTCGCTTAGCGGTGCCGCCTCACCCGACGGCGCATGGTACATGATCTGGGAGATCCGGGACTGTGGAGCCGCAGCACCCTCGCTGCCGCCACCACACAGCTTCTCTTCAAGCCGTGCCTTGAGCTCGTCCAGCGTCAGCTCTGACGGCAGCCGGAGTGCAACCATGTCGTTCCCAAGCTTCACTTTCACCTTTACCGTTGCGCTTGTCGAGCCTAGACCAGCCATGCTTGACTTGTGCGCAATCTGCTTCCGTGTTGCTGCTGCATTTGCTGCTGATGCTGATGCTTTTGCGCTCTTTGGATCCAGCGACTTTGACTTTGCAATGGGCGCCATCGTCATCGCCATTCCCTTTGCATACGCGCCATCCACCGCAGTCTCCGTTGACGAAGCTGACGCCGGAGTGAAGGCTGATTCCAGCGTACTGTCCGACGACTGCGTTGGCGTGTGCTTGGCATGCGACGCCGATGACGATGTCGATGTCAACGACGGCTGGAGCGTGTGCCGCATTATGCCGCGACCCGCCGCCACGCCTTGCATCATCGAGTGCTGCTGGTATCCGTTGCCACCGTTTCCTTCGCCAAGGACCACGCTCTTGCGCGACCCAAACAGCTGCTGCACAATGTGGCACTCCACTACTTCCTCTGGCATATCGTGCAAAAGCCCATTGACATACTCGTCGATTTCCTTTCGCCGCCGCTCAGCAATCGCGTCGTTCAAGTAGAGCATCGACGAGCCGCTGTGCATCGAAAACCGCGCAAGCTTCAGAGGCGACGTTGCCTTTGGATAACAGTCTTGGAGCTGGTTGCGACAGCAGATAAAGTCCTCGTAGCTCCGGTACAGGTTGCGTTCCTCGCCAGAGTACAGCTTAAGCGAAACCTGGAACAAATATGCGCCGTCCTTGCAGATGAACGAAGGCACGCTGACTGCCTCCACGTCGTCGGCTGCAAACGGCTGCAGATTCTCGCTGGTCAGGTGCTGCAGCGAGCTGCCCGACGGCTGCCGGCCCTTGTGGAGATGCCGGAACGAACTGCGCTCGGCTATCGAGCTTGTAGACGAGGATGTTGTCAGCGCTCGAGTGCGCGACTTTTGGATGGCAACGCCCTGTCCGCCCGGAATGCTGCCAATGCTTGAGCGCGGCGTCGAGAGATGGTCATCGTCATAAGCGCTGCTGGCAGGCGAGTTGTCTTGCGACGATAAGCGCGCTGCCGGGCTGGTGGATGAATCGTTATTCCTACCAGCTCCTGCAACGTCGCTTATTGTGGATACAGAACTGTTTGTCGAGCGCCCCGCCCATCTTTCCCGCTCGTGTCTGTCCCATTCCACAGCCGACCGCAGCCGCATGCTGTTGCGCGACAGATATGCCTGCAGATCGCCAACCACTGCCCCGGAGATGTGGTCGCGCAGCTGGATATACGACGCTGGAACAAGGCCAGCAACGTCATTGTTTCCATTTCTGCCCACATGCTTGGCAACCATCCAGTCCTCCGTGCTCTGCGCGACTATCACCAGATCGTCCCCTTGCCGCACTGTCAGCTCGTTTCCATTTGCCGCGTCAAATCCGTACAACGCCGTGCCGCGTGGTTCCACTATCACAAGCATTGGAAGCGAGGGGCTGGTGTTGCTCGACAGGCTGTGAATGTGCATCTGCTGTTGTTGCTGCATCTGCTGCTGCTGCTGCTTTTGGTGCTTGATACTTGTTGTGCGGGTCCGGAGAGAAAGACCTGCCATTGAGTCTGCAAGCGCGTACCCGTCGCTGGGACGACGCTGCGACAGCGATGACGCCTGGCCGCCAGAGCCAGCGCGCTGTGTTGCACTGTGGAATGCGCTTGCTGTAGGCACGCTGTGCGGAATCCCAAGCAGGGTGCGACCAGCTGGGCTGGAGTCAGACACAAAGGGGGCCGCCGCCAGCGATGGGCTTGGCCCGTATGAGCTCGATATGCTTGCGTTAGGCGGAGAAGCGTTGGACTCTGAGCGATTGATCCGGTTTATGCGCTCCTGGCGGGACTCCATGACCTCAAAGTACGAAACTGGCACAAGTCCGCGCTCGCCAGTTAGCGGGTTTGACACATCGTACCACTGGTCGTTGTCGTGTGGTGTCGAAAGGACATAGAAGAAATCGTCTTTTTTGAACGTGAGCTCTGCGCTTTCTCTTGCCACATAGTTGCGTAGCGCCCGAATGACGCGCTTTGGAGCCTGGACTTTGACTGCCGTCGATGTGCGTTTTGAAAATCCCAGCATCTTCTATGCTGCTGCTGATGTTTTGGTGAGATGGCAATAGGTAGCGGTGCGGCGGATGCGACGTAAGGAAATGCTAGTGTGAGTAATAGAAAAAGTGTGGATGTATGTGGTGTTGTTGTTGTTGATGAGTGGGTGTGTGTGTCTGGGACAGGAAGAAAGAGAAGAAGAAATGGAGGCGACCGGGTTACAGTGCGAGATAAAAGTTCCTCAGTGTGTGTATGCGTATATGTTTTGCAATGATGGTTCTTCTTCCTTCTGAACCCAATAATAGGTGCTTCTTTGTCTGAAAAGAAGAGCAAGCAAAAGCGGACGGGATTTGTGCGAAGAAAGAAGAAAAAAAGGAAGAAAAGCCTGTGTCAGGTTTTGTCTTTCTGTGCAAGCTGAGGCTCTTTCCTTCTTCTCCCCCCCAAAAAATCTTGCAGTGGTGAAGGCCTTAGAAAGAAGACAAGCTCTTTGTGAATTGTACAAAAGAGCTTCGCCGCGCTTCAGTATTGCGATGTTCCTTTTGCAGTCTGCGCTTACTCTTGTGAGTTCCTTGTTTGCTTGCTTGGCGCAGTACCGGCTGATATTGGGTTGTGTCGGGTTGGACTGTCTTCGTATTGTATTGTGCTGTGCTGTGTTATGTGTGGCGATTGTGCACAAGGCTTTGCAGGAAGTTGGTCAGCAGGACCAGAGTGGGTCTGCCAGTCCCAGCGCGTATTTTTCGTTTCTTTTCGTCTTTTATGCTGTCTGAAAGCAAATAAATAAAATGAAATAAAATAAAAGACAGCAAGCAGCAGCGGCAATGGCCTATGTGCGTGCGTGTATGCGTATGTGTGTGTGTGGCGCGTGGTTAAAGTACTTGCAGATCTAAACTCCAGCAACGCCAGACCGTTGAGGCAGAGCAGAAACCAAATGACCAAAGAATAAGACGTGTGTTTTTGATTAGTATATATGGAACAAGAGAGAAAGAGAAACAGACATGGATAACAAAAAACTCTATTATTGGGTATGGTTGTTTTGGTCAAAAGAAAGAGCAGTGTACAAACGAAAAAAAAGTGGGGAGAGAAAGAAGAGTAGAACAGAGAGGACACGTCAGAGATATAGAGCCAGGAGAGTTGGCAGCTCCAATAGGGCTCCTGTCTCTCTTTCTCTATCAAGTGGTATAACGGGGAGATACAAGACCATGCGTTGTCAAAGTGGAAACGAATCCACAGATAAATTAGGCTCACAATGGAACCAGGAAAAGGAACAACCAGACACACATAAAGAAGGAAAGGGACATGTTATATTGGCAGAACGACCGTGTTTCCGAATATGCAGCTTTAGTACATCAAACATGTATGTGCTGGACCAGCGCAATACGTTCAATGAAAAAATGCAAGATAAACAAAAACAGGGCATGTGTAGTACACATTTGTATCTGAGATCCAAAAAAAAGAGTCTACCCCCTCCTTTATGCGCATGCTGACGCTAGGAGAAATGAGGGACTGTAGGGAGACTATTTTAGACATGGCAGCACTGTTTCAGATCAGAAATAAAGCAGATGAGCTGTACATACGAGTGTACCGAGTAGCGGGGTGCTTCCAGTAGGTGCTTGAAATGAAGGAAGAAAAATAGCGTGGTAGATACGGTTTAAAACAAAAAGGGGATGATGATGGAAGGAGAAAGGCAAAGGACAACAAGCCATGTCAGCGAGCGTATTTTTTTCTGCTGGACCACCATTTGGAGCAATAAAAGAAGTCTACAAGAAAAGAGGACCACCGTTGGTTGTTGGGAATTTCGCCGGAAGCAGTAAAGACTTCGAGCTCAATGTCTGTTTTTATTACTGCCGCACACCGCTGTGTACTCAGGGAACAGTAGAACAAGCACCTGGCATGAGCAATGCTGTGGCATAGCACCTGGCCCTTTTGACGATGGCTTTGTCACTCCTGGATGCGAGAATGGCAATTGTTTCTGCGTCAAGCAAGGGAAATGGCGGAAGCCGGGCAGACAGGGCCCCCTTGCTTCCTGGAAATCACACAGGGTGGCTTACGGAGAAGCGGAATGCATCCTGCGCAATGACATTCTGCTTGGTTCCACGGTCGAGGGGTCGGCTACATGCTCTATGTTCTGGTACCAATGCATTGTGTGCGGCTGCTCCCGCCGCGCAGATCCCTTCAGCGGAGAACAAGGAGGTCCCACATCGGCCATGCAGTCGACTTGGCGCAACAGTGCGGCTTTCTTTGCTTTCTTTGTGCAGGTTGTTCTTTCTCTCTCATTGCGTGGTCCAGACGGGAAGGGCTGTTTTGTTTACAAAGGCATTTCTCCAAACGCCAAGGATAAGAAAGGCATCGGCACAAGCAGATGGGACAATTCCGCAGAGCCGACCTGGTGCAAATAGCAGATGGAGGCGCTAGGAAAGAGCATTTGCGAGAACCGCGCTTGGTGTATTTCTTACCTGTGGTGCTAGGCAACAGTGGCTCTGGAGAGCAGCGCTTATCAATGAGACGAGAATCGCAGCTACTGTGGGTGATAGAAAATGGACTATGAAGTAGGTGCAGACAAGCCGAGGTCAAAAGGGAAGAAAAGGAAAGAAGGAAGAAGAAGAAGAGTCGAGGAGGAGCTATTTCCTGAACATCGTGCTGCAGCAGGTTTCGGGGGTGAAGAGTCCGAGATGCTGTATGCCATTCATATTTCGGCGTTGACCTCTTTAAGAAAGAGCAGACATGAAGCTTATGCACAGAGGCGGATAGAAGCAGCAGCAGCAGCAACAGCGGGTGGCATGCCGTTGCAAGCAAGCAACAAAGCTGGCCTTGCTCATTGTGTCTGACGCTTCAGTCACACACTTGCGCCTTTTCTCTCCTCGTTTCAAAATCGGAATTGTCACCACCGAAAAATGAGCACATAAAGTCCTAGCAATTGTCATGTTGCCTAAGTACATTAATTCGACAGGAGAGCAGCTGCTTCCTGTCCATTGGACGGGCGCTCTGCGCTTTGCTTGGCGATCATTTTTAGCCTGCAAAACTCCCATGCTTGCAGAAACCAGCTCCTTTTTTTACTCACTCTTTCTCCCGCTCTATGGGAACAACAACGGTCTGCGTGTGGGCTGCCCATGCTTTGGTTTTGCGTCAAAGCGACTGAGACTGAGGCGCTTTCAATATCGCCGACGCATGTTGCCGGCAAAAATGCGACAACAGACATTGCAACCACCAGGCTGTGCATGCAGCTTTAATTTCTTGGGGCTTTGGAGTCTACACCACGCGTTTGCTCGCTCACTTACTCATTCACTCACTCGTTCATCCTGGTGGTAAGAGAAAGAGCACTCTTCTTGCCTTTTGCTGAAGTGAATGGCAATGCTACCGCGTGCATCTAATGGACACAGCAAACCCGTCCAGATGTAGAAAGCGTGTAAATCAAACATTTCCGTTTTTAGCATGTGTGAAGGCTGTTGCCTCGCACCTGAACAAACCTTAACGCTAGCTCAATGTTACTATCCACTAGAACAAACACATTCTCATCTCCTCGACGATACTCAGGACCGCTCTCTCTGGCCGTCCCATGCATGCGATTGGTCAGCCTTCTGTTGATCAGCAACCGAGATTATCTACTGCAATGTTTTGCCCACATTTTTGGTTAGACACCAGACCAGGGGAAAACCTCTCCCACCACTATAATACTCGGCTTGTTTTGGAGTTGACATATTCAGCTGCTCTATTAGGCAAGACGCAATGATGAAGATAGGAAGAAGAGTTCATCATCTGCCGTAGCTGGCTGTCTCCCCATGGTTATTAATATAATTATTATTAACGATGTAGATTATCTGTTGCAAAACAAACAAACGTGATAGCCATATGTTAGTATATCACTCATTACTACGAACTGTGTTTTGTTGAACAGTGCAACCATACTAAGCGTGTAATAAATGCCAACCATTGATTTTGGTTGCGTATATCAATATTTCCAAAGCGCAAACTAACGGCGTGACTAAATCAAACTAGAAAGTAATTATAACATCGCAAGGCGCAACACGGGTTGGCGTGGAAAAAAAAACTACAATAAAGAGGCCCTGATTTGCTGAATCCCAAGCTTTGATGTGGTCAATTGAGTGGTGGGGGAAGGGGAGTTTTTTATGCGCGTTGTTTACCCCTTTCTGACGCGTTATTTTTCTATGCATATTTATACTTTTAATTCCCTTTTATTTATTTCTTTTTCCTTAAAGTGTCGAATCCAAACCACCTTTTTTGCTCCCAATTTGTAATCTTCTTGCACTTACGTTAAATAGTAGGTGATAGTATTACTTTTCTCACTACAAGTATGACAACACGAGCCCCAAAACTGTCCATTGCAAATAACCCACGAGCAAAGTCGCAGAGCGCCAATGTTCGTGCTCGTGGGACAGGAGCCCGAGGTGGTGTTCTCCCCAGGAGAGGGCGCGGGAGGTCGCGTAAGGACAATGTTTCTTCAGATACGAAAGGCATGGACGCAGAGAGCAAGTGGCAGCAGCAGAAACAGCAGCAGCAGCAAAAACAGCAACTGGAGGGAGAAACGCCTTTGAGTCTTCTCCTTGGCACGCATCGGGAAGAACAAGATGACCACATTACAGAAACCCGCCAGAAGCAGGAAGATGTCACAACAGAACCAGAGATTGCATCCGCGTTGTCAAATGGAAACGGTGTAAAGAAAGTATTAGAACTAGACGAAGGCGCCAAAGAGAGCAAGGAGGCCAGTAACAATGGAGGCAACGGACTTGGTAGCGTCGAAGGAGGTGTCAAGGAAGAGAGCGACAATGGTAACAGTGGTATTAACAACATTGTTAGCAGCAACAGCAACAGCAGCAGCAGCGAAGACGATGATAAGAGCAGTTCCAGCGAAAGCGAGCATTCAGAGCCTGCGCAGCAGAGCAAAGAAACAGACAACTCTGCCAACCAGATGCTTCCCGAGACAAACGGATCCGCTATCAGTATCATTGCCAGACTTAATGCCACTGAGCCACTGCTTGATCACGGCCAGATGGCGCAAGTAGGCGTGTATGAGCAGCATATCCAAGACGACGAGGGCCGGAGGAGCAGTCAGCCGCTTGGTAGTCGCGGCACTGCTGCAGATCTTGCAGTGCTTGACTACATCTCAGATCGCATTCTCAGCGAGATTGGTGCAGCCGATCTGCTTATCAAAAGCTCCTTTGCGATTGGTCTGACCGGTGCTGGACGCCTGGAGACGGAGTCTGCCGATGATGCCAATGCGGCGATGCAGCGATTAGACTGTTTGGCTCGCGAACATGTGCTATATCGGAGGAACCACTTTACTGGCGATATGTTTTTGGAGAACAAGCATCGGCCAGATGACGAGCCAAGTATCGAAAGGTGGTTTACGAGTCTTGATCGGATCAACGTTGCCACGTTTGCACTGCTTATCTTTCGGCCGCAGAGCGTTATTACCGAGACTGCCGCACATATTATGCCTAACCACGAGCGCATGGTCGCCAGTCTCGGACTGAAGGCAGCAGTCAAGGCGTTTTTTGAGCACATTGTCCCGCTCAACAGACGTAACGCCGATACACTCAGTTTGCTGGTTGATATGCAAACACAGGTGTGGCTGCTATCGGCAAGCGACGAGACAACCCTGCAAGAGATTATTGCGCACGAACGAAGCACCAGCAATGGCTCAATCGAAATGCTTTTGGCCATCTATCCACGCGCTGATGGCATGGACGAAAATTCCCAGTCTTTTGACGCCCAAGGTGTAGCCATGTACCGCTCAGAAGCCAACCAGCGTCTTAGCAAAATATCCGGTGGCAAACTGAACATCACTCGGTCGCAGTATCCACTGAGCAGGCTGTGGATATCGCTAGCGGAATATTGCGTTGCAAAAGTGGTGGAGAGTGCGCCTTGCACCATTGCGAAGGCTGTTGCTGAGAAGGAATTAGATGGGGACGATTTTGAACTCGATATCGCTGGGGATGCTGCTGCTAGAAACGGTGAATTATACGAGATCGAGCATACTAAAGATTATTCGGAGCAGTTTGGAGAAAGTCCTATGAGCAGGGACTTTGAAGTTACTATATTGAGGACCCCACGTGAGAAGAGGCCTGCCGTCCCAACAACAACAACAAAGTCATCAGCAGCAGCAGCACCAGTAGCAGCGCCTGAGGCCAATGCGCTTGAGGTCAACGAAAGCAACAACGAGGACATTACCATTGACTTGTCGTTTTTGGAGGAGCGGCGTGTTGCAGTGTTGCTTCGCGATGCATTGTCTGACATCCATCTAGACGAGCTGATGTCAAAGATCGACGCAGAACTAATCGATGTGTCGAAGCCGCCCATGAGGACGCGCATGTCCGAGAGGCCACAGCTTGCATTGGCCGTGCAGATGGAACAGCTACCAGAGACAGTCGATGACAATGAAGAGTTTCGGCTGCAGATTGATGAAAGCGGTGGCGATTGGGACGAAGACCACAATGACGAGGAGCAGCGCATTGACAGGCTGAGATCAAGTGCATCCAGTCCTATGCGCACCAGATTACGAGCAAAGAGGCGACGCGTGTCGCTGGGAAGGGAGAATGGTGGCTTCGAAGGCAGTGGCGACGAGCAAGCCGATATCGAGTCGCCTGAAATAGGAGTGGCAGGAGGAAATGGACACTATGGACGGAACGGATCTGCGGATGATGAGATGCTACAGCGGATCCTAAATGGTTCTGAGAGAACGCCAAAATCCAAGGGAATTAGGTATCATCCGCTAAGGCTGGAGTCGTCAGACGGCAACGAGTTCCAGGGAAGGCGCGGGATTTCAGCGGAGGATATCTCTGATCTTATACAGTCGCACGTCCCCGTTCAGTTCACGCAGTCGGCCGACGAGCTTTCCGAGCCTGAAGATGTTGGAGATCAAGGAGCAGCAGCAGACGGGCGGCGGCGAAGGCGGCTGGCGTCCGCAAGCAGCGCTAGCGAGAGAGACGCGGGCCGAAGGCTTGGGCAGTACCGTCCAATCCGGCCTGCTCCAGCCAGGCATGAAGAGACAGATGACGAGTATGTTGGTGGCGGACACAGGCTGGTGAATGGACGGATGTCGCAGAGGCCCAAAAAGTCAACAACCCAGCACCGCATCCGATGGACGCCGGAAGAGGAGGAGTGCTTTGTGCGCGCAATACACAAGTACGGCAATGCGTGGAAGGAGATTCTTCGCGACCACGGGCCCCGCGGCACTGTTGACCACGTATTGGCCAAGCGAAACAGCGCGAACCTCAAGGACAAGGCGCGCAACATAAAGATCCGCCTTATGCGCGAGGGCAAGCCGCTTGGTCCCTTCTACCATGCGACCGGCCATCTGTGATGTGAGTCTGCGAACAAGTCATTCTCGCGCTCCATGCTTTTGTCTGCTGCTGGAGTTACATCGTTTATATATTTCCTCATTCACATGATATTTGTTATCAAGCGCTGGCTTGATCTGTCTAATTGGTAGTCCTAATCAACGCACGTTTGTTCTATCCACACGCATCCTCGATCAGAATCAGAAGGGATCGCAGCGGTCGAAACGTGTGGATAGATGTGCTTGTGGATGAAACAGGTTTGTCTCAGACTGCGAAATCGATCAGCCAAACTGTCTTTTGCGTTTTCCAGGGTAGGACGGTGGTGTGGCGGCTCGTTCTTTTATATTTTTCGACTGGTGCCCTTGTCGGTCTCCCAGAAGCAGCGGCAACCATAAAAAAAGCATGTGGAAGAAGGTTGTCCCGCTTGTCTGGGCAGAAAGGCGTTGGGTTATTCTTGCATGGACAATCGCAGCCATCATGAGCCCAAGCTGGCTTCCCTTCGCCTTTGCCATGGCCGCGGTGATTGGCTGGATGCAGAGCCTGAGAGGGACAGAAAAAGAAAAATTTTTTTGGGGAAAAATAAGATAAAAAAGAATGAGCCTGGGCAGAGCGGAAAAAGGGTAGGCCGGCTTAATGATTCACATCTTTCCGCAAACAGGCTGTGAATGTGCTTCTGCGGCCGGGCGCGGGCGGCATTCAGCACAGCACAGCACAGCCCGACCGCCGCGTCTAGCAGCCAGCCACTACTGCTGCGTGCATCGAGCGCCTCCGCTGCCACACGCTCTGTGGGCGGGACTGGCAGCTACAGAAAATCTCCTTTCCTCCATTATGCTCTGCTGCCTTCTTTTTTGGGGCCTGCCTGGTTTTGGCGAAGGGAAGGGGGAAAAGATCCAAAACGCACTTTTCATCCCTATTCCTCCTTTCTTCCGCAGGACTTTATATACCTGTCGCCCTCCTCTAGTGACTCAAAATCTTCTTCCTTCCCCTTTCCTCTTTCTTTTTTCTCTATCGCTCCTGAATCAATTTTTTTCCACTTTTTAGAAGACCAAAATTTTATTTTGCCATTTTCGTTTCCACTCTTGCTGGCTCATACTCTATTGCGCAATCATCTTGAACTGTCACAGGTCTGAGCGCACGTTCCCTCCAAAGCCCATTATTATCTATTCTATTTTATCTATTGCACCATATCTTTATATCTTCCCTGGTGCCTTGGCCTTCTGCAGCTCATCTGCCTTTTTAACCCCCTCCTTTTTAGAAGATTTATACGAGCGCAATATAGCCACGATGGCTGCTCGTTTCTTCTAAACTGTCAAGCGTACCCCCGCTTGACATCATCTTACTTGGCATACCCCTATATAATAGTCTGATATAGTATACAAACCTTGCGCCCTATCGAACATTTTGTTCATAATGGCGTCGTTTGTAACATTAACAGAATGTCTTCGGACACGCAAACAACCCACCACCACCGAGTGTGACTGCATATACTACTCGTGCTTTTTGATTCATTGAACTATATCCAGCAAAGGAATGCCAACCATGTCTCGCTTTGCCAAGCCACAACCATCTGCCACCACCGCAGCCTCTTCACAGACCAACACTGCTATTTCCAGAAAACCAAGAAACATGGACAAGATCTTCTCACTTGTTGACGCCGCCCAGCCGGCTCCTGCGCTTGCGCAGCACGATGGAACCAACGCCTACATTATGCCGCCGTGGGCTGATAGCTACGAGACCTGGGCGTATCCAGACACGCAGCAGACGATGTTTGAGGACTGGATCGCCTCAGCCGTCACTCCGCCCTCCACTGCCATCGCCTCGCCCGACATGGGCCAGAATGCGCTGCTTGCTGCCACTTCTGCGCCGCACTTTTCCTTTGGCGCCTACTCTGCTGCGCCATCGCTTAGCCCACCATCGTCTGCCCTGTCTGCAGGCAGCTCTCCGCTTATTGCCAACGACCTTGCGCTGAGCATTGCCAGCACTCTGCAAGCTACTTCTGTGGCTGCGACGCCCGCTGCTTCCGTGTCGCCTCAGCAACAGACGCGCATGTTCCCTCGTGGCCTGACTGTGGCGGACTATGCTGCGGCGCTGTTTCCAGAGATTGCGGCCGGTCTGTCGAGCTCTCTTGCTTCTCCAGAAGCCGCGCTGGAGCCGGTGGCTGCACCCAAGCGCTCTGCCTCGTTGGCGTCGCTTCAGCTGCCTTCCACCGCTGCGCCCGACGCTGTTGACTGGACTGCCGATATCTCCAGTCTGTTCAGCGGCTCACCTGCTGCAGCGACTGCTAGTCGTGCGGACATTGTGGAGCCGCCCAAGACTGCAGCTGCTCCCGTCTGTGCCATCAAGAAGGCCGCTAAGCCCAGGAGCAAGCCCAAGCCCAAGGCTGCCAAGCCCGGAGACCACCATGCAGCTTCTGCTTCCGCTGCTGCTGTTGCTGCTGCGTCTGAGTTTGATGCGAGCGTGGATCCCGACGGACTGAGCGTTGAAGAGCAGCGCAAACGTCGCGATACCGAGTTCCTTGCGTCGCTGCCTCCGCAGCTTGCGCTGAAGCGTCGTCGCACGTCCAGCTCGAAGCAGAAGGAGAAGATTCTTGCCGAGCTGATGGGCGATGGCTCTGCCCAGCAGTCAGACGATGCCGCTGCTTCGTGCGACTTTGCCGAGGAGGAAGCCAGCCCAGAGCCTGTTGCTGCCGCCGATGCGATGGCAGCAGAGCCCATCGAGGAGGCGGCGGAGGAGGATGCCCATTCCCAGTCTCTTGATGCGGCAGCGCTGAAGCGCAAGAAGAACACTGATGCTGCTCGTCGCTCGCGTATGCGCAAGATCCTGCGCATTGAGACGCTCGAGTCCCGCGTGTCTGAGCTGGAGACCGAGAACAGCAAGCTTTCGCAGCTGGTTGCCGATATGGAGTCTGAAAGGGCTGTCATGGCGCAGCGCATGGAGGAGTACGAGAGGCGTCTGGCCGCCCAGGCTGCCACTTCGCCCTCGTTTGTGCTCTAAGTTGATCATCGTAATCCTAATTTCTTTCATGTTCTTCCATGGCTGCCCAATTGATTTGATTCGCAAATGCTTTCTTTCTCTGTTCATACTTCTCTTTTCCTAACATTTCCTAATATATTTTCTGTTTCACAATTTTTGACATTGTTTGATTTATGGCGTGAAGCAGATGGATTATCACTTTATTCTATTCCCTCAAATGAATATCAGCAACAAGCGCGTTTCTTTTGAATATATCCTTTTCTGGCAGAGACCAGGAGGTTGTTGTTGCTAGGAGAAACGCAAAAAGCCACATACAGTTTGCTGGCAGTTTACTGACAACAAATATTCCCCCAAAAAGAACGCCTGCGACGTTAGCATTGAAGCCCGCGAGCAGCCACCTGACGCCCAATATATGCATCTTGGCTGGGGAGAGCTGTTGTGTGGCGTCCTTTTTCAAGTGACAGATAAATACCCTGTCTGCCGGAAAAGGATAAATTGGAGAGCGAGAGAAAGAATATGGTCTTGGCCCACCAAACCATATCATATCCACCTGCTTCTGCTGCTGCTGCTTCTGTTCTGGCGTTGCTTGTGGTCTGGAAATATCAATCATATTCAAAACATGCTTTTGCGCTTTTGTGGCGGTGGCGATCTACATTTTGTCTGAAAATATGTGGGATGCTGCTTGTTTTTCTTTATTTTCTGATGTTACTTACAGTTATTGTCACGCTGTGTTTGCGATTTGTGATGGTTGAAATTGATGTGACAGGGATTGCCCAGCAAGTGCATTCAGACGATATTTTTCTCCTTCCTTCTTTGTTTTATTTTCCTTTGGATACTCGGGGATATTCGTATATAAGGCAATCTGCTCGGCTGCCTCCTCTCTCCCTGTCCTAGTATTGTAGCTGCACCACCTTTGTTTTCACTGCTGTCGTTGTTGTTGTTATAGACCGATCTTACAAGCCATTTCTGCAAAAATGTGTGCTCCAACTTCTACCACTACCCCGGCTTTCGTGTGCTACGATCGTCCCTGTGCATGCTACCTGTGCAAACACGGCCTCACACGCAATCCCGATACTAATTAGCTCTGGTGGTTGCTTCGATCCCTCCACGCACGCTAAAGGAAACTGCCAACCACTGGCTGTGTCAATACCCTTCAAGGAAGAAACGAGGGGATGTGCTAAATAGAAATCCATAGATCGTAAAAAGAAAAATAGGCAGCCGTCCATTGTTGGTGCTGTCGTTGTTGCATTAAGCACTTATGCTTGTTCTATCCATCTTTATCATGCTGCTGATCTGTTAAAAGATGCCAGAGCTGCGGCACTATTTTAAATGACAGTATAGACAATACACCGTTTTATTATTAACTTTTTTTGACAGTACAGTAGGACGCTTACAGGTGTAAATACTCTTATTTTTGCAGAGTCTGTAAAACCTTAATAATAATAACAATAATAGCAATAGCAATTGTAATTGTAATTCAAAATATTTATTTGGTATGCAACACTATTGTGCAATGGCATTACCAGCAAAGGTTGCATACACAGGTGTAGCACTGAATGCATGTGTATACTGTCAGAGCTCATCAAACCACAGAATTGGACATGCATATATCATTGCTGTTCTTGCTGTTTATTACTTATTTTCTTATTTTCTTATTTTCTGTTGGCTTCAGGAAAAAGAAACGTTTGTTTTCTTCAATTGGAAGCCTCGGTCGCATCGTACCATGCAAGTTCAGCAGCAGTTTTGTGAGTAAATCTACAGTCAGAGTATACATACTATAAATGCCAAATGTGGAAGGCGATGCTCGCTTATTGTACATGTGACAGGCTAGAAAAAAATGCCTCAAGCAGAAACTGATAGTCAAAAAACACTAACACCCTAGCTTATCTGCCTTATTTGTATTTTTCGCGCCCCGTTTAACCAACTGTCACCTTCTGACAAGGCATCTCATCTAGCCACACATAATCTGTATTGTATTGTATTGTCTGGAGGTCAAGAGCGCCAAAGGGCCGGTATCAGCGTGTTTTGCAAGTATGCTAAAGACACAAAACAAGCTCATTCTTATCTGGCTGATAGCGGCTCTTTAGCAAGCACATGTGTTGGCAGAGGGAAAAAGGATCTATTTTGTGCTGACAAGCATATTTACGCAGATGTAATTTATACCCGAAAAGCTATATACACAAAAGGAATTTACGCACTACACGGCACCGACCATGCAAATTTAGGCTGCTGATGTCCGGGCTTTCAATACAAAAAGCATGCATGTGTCTGAACTTTATTGCCGTGATTCAAACACAGATGCGGTTTGGCTAGAGTTCCCCTTTTTATGGCTCTGACACTTGCGCTTCAAGACGTCTGGCAGAGAACAATGGGAGTTGACTATTTCGCCATTTTTTGCTCGAGTACAGTGAGGCTACAGCGAACATACAGACTAGTGCCCTGTCTCTTTTTCCTCGCCATGGCCGCAGCTGTAGCCCAGCGCACCCGTGCCATGAGCGCGGGGTGAGAGAGGGGCGCAGATGGAAAGCGGGCCTTTGTAGGCTGGCAGAAAAAAGGGGGCGCTGGGTTGCTTCGCTATCCCGCCAGTGTGAGTGAGTGAACGAGTGAAGAAGGTCTGCATCCGCGCCCTCTTTCTCTGTTGAAGCTGGATGGAAGTGAAAGACACTAGCCGTTTCCATTGTTTTGGTTGCAAGCCGCGTTTTGGCATCACGGCGCCCCCGAGTTGGGCCTGCAAATCCTGCCCCCTCCATCCCCCAAGAAACAACAATAAACAAGCGCTTTTGCTGAATGTGCGTTATTCTCTCTTCTCCACTGTTGAGGAGAAGCATGTCTTTCCTTGCCTTCACCGGGCCATTTTGTCTACTTCTTCGCGCTGCTTACTTATAAACAGCACATCCCGCGCCATCCATGTCTCAATATCTTATATCTGTCCGATTACTCTGAAAAAACTCTCCCTCCCGCCATTTAGCTTTTTTATTATCCAGTCCGCAGCTCCCCCCTTCTTCTTGGTTTATTTAAGCGTTGCTTTATTTTCCATGTCATATTGTGGGTACATAATACAAGTAACATCATATCAACCTATGCGTTGCCAGACCAGTCTTTGAATGTCATCACCTATCCACACGGGCTCTGGTGCGCGTCAAACATGCGCTCGCCCAACATCGCAGAAGCAGCACCGGCGGCAGCCTCAAAGACGTCGCCAGACAAGCTCTTATATGCAGGGCAACCAATATCCGGGGTTTGCCTCTATGCCAATCCTTTCTTCACTTCCAACCCCGCCAGTCGAGTCCACCACATACCATGCCAACGACCCAAAACCACAGGACCTTGTTCCGTTCATGATGGCAGCCAACGCAGACGTCTCATTTCCTCTTGACAAGCGTCCTCTTTTGAGCTTTGCCGAAAAGATCCATGCTGCCAATGTCGCTCTAGTGCACAGCTGGGGAAGGTTCCTGACAGGAACTGCTGTCCATGAGCTTTGTGACGATGCTACGCTGCTGAGAGGGCGGAGAGTCATTTCTATAATCGACCTGCCCTCCAACTTCTGCATTGCTCCCGTTGACGAGCAAATATGTCCAAGCGACGACCAGACACGCATGATTGCTATTGTCTCCAATGCCGGGCTTATAATCGACATTGGCATGTACAATCTTAACGGTCCAATCTTCTACAAGGGATCAGTCGTCGGCAGCAGCTACACGTTCGGCCACATCACATCAGAGGAACATCCGCAGCCGCTCCCAAGCAACATGCCCCTGCAACAGTCGGATGAAATGCCCTAGACATACTTTAGCATTGCACGCTGAATCATCCGCTCGTGCTTGCATTTTTCGCACGTTCCAAATACCGACGTTCTGCCACCGCAGCAGCAACAGCAGAAGCCTGTACCATTCTCTCTGTCCACACCAGTAGCCCCGCCAAATCGGATCTGCCTCATCGAGTTGCCATGCACAGCGGTTTGTATGCTTGCTTCTGTTTTGCGACAGCTGTTGACCCCCTCCCTTTGTATTTCTCCTGCATTTTCAGCAAAATACTCCTCGGCATTGCCTGTCCACAGCACCATGGTTCCGGCCACGGGCAGCACCGCCAAACAGTAGTAAAGTGCATCGCTTGTGTTTGCTACGTTGCTCATTGGCAGCGACATCCGTGCCAACCCAAATGATGCCCATATTAACAACAAGACTGCAGGTGCAACAATCATCGCTACTCGCTGTTCAGCTAGCGGATGTGGAGCCTTTGCGCCTGATGGAGTAGACTCTGCCACGGTTGCATGGTACATGACAAGCATTGTGCCCAGCAGACTCATTCCCAACGACACTATAAGCGATACCGACACCAGTCTGTATCCACTTATCCGATGCTCCTCGACAGCAGCAAACGCCAGAGGAAACCCGACACAGGTGCACACCAGTGCTGCAACCGTATACCCAAGTCCCAGATGCATCAGAAACACTCTGACCATTCCCTGACTCGCAACCTCAACCCTAATTCATAACAGAAAAAAAACAAGGACAAACAAAAGGATGTAGCGCTTGGCTTTTAGTCACTGATAAACCATTATTGCACACCAACGCACTTAGTCGTTCGTACCAGCATAACCATGTACAGCCAAAAAATAATAAAGAAAAGCCCTTCTTCATAAAAATAATCTCTACCTCCCTCCAAGGAAAGTAAAACTAAAGCACAACAGCTTGAAACCAATATTTTGTACATGTCCTTGATAAGAATGGTGCTATTTACGTTCCTTTTCTTTCTTCTCGCGTCTACTAAGCAGCACATGTAACTAAATACAGACAATTATAACATGCCACGCAAAAAAACCACTTTTAAACTTACCATCTGGCTGCAAACGCAAGCAGCAGCCCAACAAGCATGAGCCCAGAGCAAAGATGCAGAACCGTCTGCGTCTCATACATCCGAAACGCGTCTCCGTCCGACCTTCCCATGGCTCCGCGAAGCAACAGTGAGATAAACATTAGCAGCGATGCTAGACTTGCCGAACACAGCCACAGTCTTTGTGCTTGTCGTGCTATCATCAGAACACGGATCATCAGCAACGGGAACAACGCTGATATTAGGTACGCAATCCATCGTATAGGATCATACTCTATCATCGGTGGCGGATACTCATTGCCCAGAGTGTAGCTGTATACCAGCGTAGTATTGGTCACTTTATCCATATTTAATTGTTATTATTATTATTATTATTATCATATATGAAAATGCTATTAAGCAAGCACAGCAAAAACGTGTGGAATGGAAAAAAGTAGAAATGGAGCAATAATCATCGGCCATGTCGGGAAAAAGGTAGTTCTGTCAGGTCTAGAAGTCAATGGAGGAGGGAACACGACATCTACTCATTAGCTCCATCGCATATGGCGGTATTGGCAGAGTTGAACCGTAACAGTGGCATTAGTTATTACTACTCAATTCGAACAAAGAAGACGGCTTACTGCTGAATTATCGTGCAAGTGGGAATTTCTCACCAACTCCAACAATTACTGCTTTCGAGGCTCCTTTTTATTCTTTAGCCTGGGGGCACACACACACAATAAATTTACACATCATATTGCAAGGCAAAAGACAAGTGACATCATATGTCGATTTTAATGGACAAGATAAAACGTCAAATGCTAATAGCCGCTTTAAAAACATTGCTACTTTATCAACTTTACTCAATAGTATGTTTTTAGTTTGGATAGAAAAATGTGATTTCAAACAAAAAGCCCAAGCCATAGATAACCAAAAATGTGCTAGACTGTATAAAAAACAATACATGCACACTTGCGGTTGTACGGGATCCGACAACCTTTAAGCTGCTGCCTTGACAGGTGCAGTGACCTTCTTGCCGTCCTACACACGTGAATACCAGCAATTTGGAAAATAGAAAACATGTACAAATATAATTACATCGGTTAGCTGATAATGCGATGGCGTTCAAAAATACATGACTATAAGACATAGCCCAATCCGCAGCATACTCCAAAACTGACACAAAACAACAATGGCTGAGCCAATACTAACCTTGTTGAAGCGAGGGCGAGGAGGAGGAGTGCGGATGCGACGGTTCACGCGGGAGCGCACAGCAACAATCTTGCCATGGATCGCACAGCCAACACAGTAGTGAACCTTCAGGTAGATCTTGGGGATGGCGTACGACTCATAGACCGAAGCCTCGTTCATGTCACGCAGGGCAGCAGCCTCAACCATAGGACGGATCTGGAAGCGCTTGATGGCCTTGTCCTTGGGGCACGCCTGGAAGCAGTTATCACAACGGACAAACTTGACGTGTCCGCGTCCCTTCTTGTTGCGTCCGTGGTTTCTGCGCTTGATAGTCTACAATATAAAAAGAGTTCCACATACACAAGAGGTTCAGTTAGTGCTGTTGCTGGCACAAAATGCGTCATGCTTTGGTGTCAGAATATAATAACAGTGTCTCTAAGCAGATATTGCACTAGTCCTGCAGTTAAACTAAGCTGAGGCTTGTTCGAGTCTGGATTGAAGACACATGCGCTGGAGATCAATAGACGACAGATATAGGAACCGCGCTTGGAAAGTACATCGTCTGGCTCTAAGCGCTGCTGATAATAACTATGGCGGTTTTGCTGATGTTGAAAGTGCTATTGTAATTGTGGTCTCATTTATCGACAATAAGACACAAATCACAGACTAACTTGTTTCCTCTTTGCAGGCTTAATGCAAGTGCCAACTAGCGCAAAGGCAAAAAAACGTCCCAAATGCTATGCCAACACAACACAAATATATCCAAATATGATTGCTGTTGCTGTTGGTAAAGCGAAAGGTACATTCAAAAGCCTTTAGCCACACATTCAATACTCAACAGCCACGGAATCTAATGTTCATACGAAATTCGAATTTTCTTTCCAAATTCCACGAATTCCTTCCCAAAATGCGAATAGCTGAGCGCCGTGCCAAGCAGAAAACCATGATGGATGCACCATCTTCTGGCTTATAGATCGCATCCATCACCACTACTATATCCTCGCTGTACAATTACGTTTTCTCGACAAAGCAGACATATTTAGGTTTTTAGGGCGTCCTCTCTTTCGGATAACGCCAGCTTTTATGTTGAATCCATCGTCTACAGATCTCACGCCGCCCATGTGCCAAAGCAAATACAATGGATACGCACCATTTTGAAGATGAATTACTAGAAACTCAGAGGTAAAAGGATGAGCACTTCAAGATAAAATGCATTCGCCTTGTCTTTTCTTTTGCTGCGATAATAAGCGGCTCTTTCATTTTTGCTCTACGCTTAAATGCTACTGCTTCTTACTCATTGAATAACAAAAAACGACACAGGAAAATCCCACTGGTAATTCGATTATAATTTATCTAATAATCAACCCTTGTTTCTTTTGGATCGTGGATTCAGAGCGATTTTTGATCTTTTCAGCGCATCAAATAAGCAACCTTCTTTATAATCTGGCCATTGATCCGCCTAACAAACGTTTTCTTTTCATGTTATTAAGAGAAGGTATAAAAGGCTCCAGCACTGAATTTCCTTCTATTCCACTTGCTTTTTTCTTTCTTTTAGTATCTGAATTAGTAAGTAATATAATACCGAATTATAGGAATAATATATAGAGCATGATACCAAGGAGGACTATAATGCGAAGAGCAGGATTTGTGCAAGCAGGGACAAAATCAACTCGACTAGCAGGAATGCTCGCAAACGCTCAGAGAAACAGCACACAGAGCTTTCTCACGCTTAGCCGCCCAGATCGGCTCTGTCATATCAACAAACACAGCGACTTTCCATTAATAAACGCACCATCCAATAACCGGGAATCACATACTCGACCCCACTACTATGCAACCACTAAATATGCAACAAAGAAGACAGCACCGCAATGCCCGACATGTGGTGCGGCATTTCAAACAACTCAGGTGGGCTCGCCAGGATATCTTAACGAGAAAAAATGGCGATTGATAAACCAGGCTAATCTGGCCCAGGGGCTGCCAGTCATTGACGGGGGCTACAAGGAGAACTCCGAACCCACCGCAATACCTGCTCTTTCTGAGACCCGCAAGGCCAATAATAAGGGATCGAGCTCGGAAGTTCTTAGTGAAAGAGAATACCAAAAGATAATCAAGGATATCGATGATCCAGAACTAAGGGCTGTTTTCACTGGGGAAGGGCTTGCCGGATTTGTCGATCCGAATATTATTCGTGGAAAGAATGAAATCGAGGAGAATGACGAAGATAAGGAAGAGGCAGAGCCGGTGGCATCAAAACCCTACGATACCTTAGTTGCAGCGCGTCTTCGTCGACGCGCCGAGGACGGTCGCGATCGAATCATCTGCCAGAGATGCTATAATCTTAAACACTACACCCGCCTCGATCACTCCTGGAAAAAGGACATTGTGTCGGATCCGCGAGCTCTTCATTTTCTGCGCTACAGATCCAATCTTCTTGTTATTGTGGTGTGTGATATATTCGATATTCCTGGAAGTCTTATACCGCACCTGGGGCAGTTTATTGGAGAAAGACACCCTGTTATTTTGGTGGCAAACAAGACGGATCTGCTTCCAAAAGACTTTCACGAGGAGAGAGTCAGAATGTGGATTCGCCGCTTCACCAATATTCTTGATCTTAACATCAAGGATATTCATTTGGTGTCGTCCCGGAAAAACATAGGCGTACGCGACCTAGCAGCAAACATTCTCGAACATCGTCGTCCTGGCCAGGACATATACATGGTGGGGCGTGCAAATGTTGGAAAGTCTGAGCTGATAAACGCTCTTCTGAGGATCAGCATAGGCGGCTCTGCACATAGAGTTCTTGGATCACACGTTCCAGGAACTACAATGGGGCTAGCTGGTATTCCACTACGTTACTTTGTCAAGGCACTAGTGCCAGCAGAGGGCGCTCGGCCACAGGATAGACAGACAAATCTATATGATACACCAGGCGTGTTTAGCAACAAATCGATAGTTGCGTTTCTGAACAACGAAGAGCTAAAGTTGGCGTTCTGTAGCAAGCGGATCATACCACTGTCGTATATCCTTGGGCTCGGTAAAAGCGTTTTTCTTGGCGGGCTTGCGCGTATTGATCTTGTTGAGGGACCTAGTCGGGTATTTGTCACGATATTTTCGACGATTCGCCCTCACTTTACCAACATCCGGCGTGCGGATGAGCTTGTTGAGGGCATGGCGAGTGGGAAGCAGTCTGTATTAAAGCCCCCGACCGGCGATTCTGAGAGGCTCAAATCGTTTCCAAAGCACCAGATTGCTATTGAGCATACGTTTGAGGGACTTCACAAACGCCATGCAACGCTGGATGTTGCGTTTACAGGTATTGGGTGGGTAGCAATTACAGGCCAATTTCCCGAGGCCAAGATCCGCGTCTATACCCCTCATGGGGTTGGTGCCTCTGTGCGTCCACCACTCATGCCTTTCGAGTATAAGATGATATCGCCACACTCGTCGGTGGAGCGCAAGATGGCTAAATAAATATTTATATATTTTTATTGGGTAACTTTCCTAGAAACAAAATAAAAAAAAGCGACAAAGCATTGCAATAATTATTTTTTTAGGTTTGGCACAGCAAAATGAAGCAAGCCTTTTATGTGAAGGCCAATCCACGTTATGCAAAACAATGTTGAGGATAGTAAGCAATATGCGGATATTTTTAAACAGAAAACATTCAGGAATATTTTCTTAGCCATCTCCTCCTTTACATAGCGGACAAGTGCACTCGCGATCGCAGTTTGAAGCGTTGTAAGAGTAAAGATGCATAATTCTAGTACTTTGCACAATTTATTGCCTGGATTGCAGGGTGATGTTATTGAGCGATGGTCGTGCTTTCTTAATTCAAAACAATTTTAATATAGAATCCTGAAAGAAAAAGTAAAATGCGGATAGTAGTGTTGGCGTTAGTTTTTAGAAAAGAAAAGTGGCAGAATAATAGTTACATACGGCCCTTGGGAGTATAAGCAACATTATTAGCACCGACGATTGATATTGGCTCTTGGAATATAAGAAATAGGTTTTTAAGCAAGTCTTGTGGCCAATATCGGCCAGACTCAATATTATAACATTTTTGCAACCCCCAAAGAGTTTCCACTCTTTTGAAGAAAAAAGCAATTAAAAACAATAGAGAAAGAGCATTTATTCATTTGTATAATTCCATTCTACTGATCCAGCTCCATCCTTGTAAAAGAAAATAAGTCCATATTTGGCCATTTCATTCTTCTCTATTCAATCGTTGAACAATCCACCAGCTGCCAAGCCACATAATATTTTTTTGGGGAAGGGAGAGATCAGGAATAGTAGCTTCATACGCATGCTTTGCTAAACTTACAACGGGGACCAGGACTAACATTTTCATTCTTATTATCGATAGTTGCTAACATGTAACTATTTCAAATGTTCTTGTCGTTATTTCCGATTCGTCATGGATCTACCAGCAGTGGACATTTTAATGTATATGTGTTAACAACTGTATATAATCCATGTGCCTTACAGAGTCAACAGTCATATGAGTTTCCACATTTCTATTATGTTTGCATGAAAATAATTCCAACAGGATACATGTCTTAGAACAAAAAATGAATAAATAACCGGTTATCGTTTTTTAGAATCACTAGGCATATAAAAATGCTGTGTTATTGTTTGCTATCCAGAAAGCTTTTGGTCCCAGACTAAAACGGAGATATAGTGCAAAAGAGAAATAAAGCAATATTTTTATGAGGCTCTTTTTGCCAGCTCTTTTGTCTTCAAATGCCATTGTGTTAACTTTGTCCCACATGTGTGTTTATCGATGGTATTCTCTTTCGATTGCTGGAATCGATTTACTATATTGTATCTAAATAGCCAAAAAACAGTGACTAACAGCAGTGGTAACTTTAGCTAGCCAGGGACTAGTGGATCAGGGTAATCCGTGAGATGAAAGGCATTACAGGTTTCAGAGCAAAAGGATCTTGTTGTCTATTGAGCTCTTATACTGTTTATTTTTTTTTTTTTTTTTTCAAAAAAATTTGATTTATTATTAATCGGGTATGCTGAGTCTACATCCAGAGCCCCAGCTTTTTGCCGATTGGAATCATACTAATAAACAAAAGATTTATGAAAAGGAGACGCAGTGATGGCAGTTTGGACCGCCTGCGTTGAAAATGTGTTCTCGGAAAGACTGTAAAGCAACGTTTTGAAAAGAAGATAGGGCAATGGTCAACTTGTCTGGTTGACTGGCTCCGCCTGGTTCAAACTGAAACCAGGAGGTGTCGACATTGAGCCTTATACTGTTTAAACATGCCAAGTGTTTGAATCATCCAACCACAAGATCAGTGGAGATTAGAGCCAAAAACCGCTTGACTGGGGTTTATTCTTCAAGGCTTGCTGCTGTTGTCATCCATCCTTTAAAAAACACTCAGTCACACGCTATTCATTCTTCAAACAACTTCAATTAATATTTATAAAACGCACATTCAACTCTTTCTTTAAATTTGCCGAAAGAAATCGCAGCCCATTTGACAGGAATCATGCCACCTATCGAAGATGCAGAGATTCTTGCTCGCTATGGATTAGACAGCTTTTCTCGAACAACCTACAGAGATGGCAGCGGTGGTGGTGGTAGTGGCGGATCATTTGACGGCAGTGAGCATCTGCATGGTATGGGCAGTCCACGTCATACGCGACACAACCATGGCCGAGAGAGCAGCGTAGGCGAGAGCCATGGAGGCCAGTCAGAGCATGCGAGTCGTTCCAGAAGCTACGAAAACCGAGGAATGTACGAAGAAGACGATGACGACGAGGACGATAGCAGCTACAGAAATAACAAGCGCACAAATTCCATAGCGGCGGACGGCGGAGCAATTCACGGCGTGTCTATCAGCGACCGCGACCCGCTTCATGTATATCGTTCGGTGGGCGCTGTTCTTGAAAGCAAGGGCGACCCTCATGCCTTGAGCGACATGACATACAGGGCAAAGTTTAGCATCTCTAGCAAGAGCTTTTCTCCAGCATCCTACATGCAGGTAGTCCATGGCGATACGCCATATGCTGATCTCGTTCAAGGTGCAAGACTATTGCGTGAGTCTGTGTCGCAGGGCACAGAAGCCCTGAAAATCCTGGTCCACAACAACTTTGATAGTTTTGTCGATGCACGCTACAAGATTGATCTGCTCTACGAAGAGATGAAGTCGCGCTCCTTGAACGAACAAGCCGAGTATGGAACGCGTGCATTTGGCGAGTCATTGCAAGGCGCAACTCAACGAGCAGACGAGATATACAACCCGATTATCGACAGGCGTGCACGTCTTGAGAAGATTCGATCAACGCTGAGCGTTGTAGAACGGTACAAGTTCTACTTCAACCTTCCCTCCAGTCTGATTGAATACACACGCAAGGGGCGGTTTGACATTGCTGTGCGCGAGTATAAGAAGGGTAGGCAGCTGCTCCAGACAGTCACAGACGGGGACATTGAGGCGACTATCGAGGATGTGGCTGATGATTCGCAAGCCAATGCGCTTAGTAAGATCTTTCGGTATGTCTGGAAGGAGGTCCAGGAAAGCGTTGTTGAGCTGCGCAGTGCCTTGTTTAGACATCTTGAACAGCCCACGCATGAATACAGCCAACAGGAGGCTATAATCAGACATCTGATTGAGATCGATCCTGGAGATAGGGATCCGGTGGCCTATTATCTTGAGCGCCAACATGCCTGGATTGTAGACAAGATGGCTACCATATACGAGGACTATAAACACGCAGTGTCGCAATCCAGCCATCAGCAGCTACAGGCCGAGAGGCGTCGTGCCAACAACCAGGGAAATGCGGGTGGTAGCATACCGAGCCCAGCTATCGTCACAACCTTTGGCACCGCAACTGGCCGGGATCGTTTGTTGGATGCTGAGCGCAGATCCGATGAGCTTACACGTGCGTTGAAAATCGATTCGTTTGCGGACTTTCCTGCGTTCTCCCATGGCAGAGATGTCGAGTTCCACAGATGGAAGCATATATATAACACGCTTCGCTCTCTGTCGCAGGAGGTTGTGCGTCGTTTGCCGGACTTTTGGAAGCTTAGCCAGGCATTCATGGAGGAGCTATATCAGAAGCCTGTCGCTACGGCCGGGAAAGGCAGACGCCGACGCCAGGGGCTCAACCTGGAGAAGGTGTCAAAGTGCCATTCTCTGCTTGAAGAAATCATTGAAAAGTACAGCCAATATGTTCTGCGGCTAATGGGAATGCTTGGCGAGTCTGAGACAATGATCAACATGGATTCGCTGAAGCCACAAAACATTGGCGCTATGATCCAGCGCCTTCCTCAAACACATGCGCTGCTTTCTGGCCACTTTATGACTGCAATCGTCGAGCTTGTTGTCAACACCGCGAATGACATTGAAGCAATTGATATGGCTCAGGAGCCGGCAATCATACTGGCCAATCTGATCAGTCAACTCAAGGCAGGGCTTGAGCTTTTCCTTTGCGACATGTGGGACCGGGATGTCTGCTTGATGTATCTGCACGAAACCTGGTGCCTGCATCACGGGACTGGCTACTGGCCGCCATTCTACATTAGTCGCCGAGACCGCCAGGAGATTGAAGGCTCGCCAAGCACGCTTGTGGATATCATTGCAAACACAGAGCTACTCCCGCTGTTCCTGCGCACTGCCCAGATAGTTATCGGCCAGCTGGGCACTATCCACTCGGCAACGCTTCAGCCGGGAAAAAGCACTCGTACCATGATTCAAGGCCAGACGCCGCACTTTGACTCCAACTTTGATGAGGGCCAGCGACTGCAGAGCGAGCGGTCGCATAAGATGCATGACATGGCGATTGGCCATGTGAAGCGCACATTCTTTGGAACAATGTACTCATTCCTGGACACGCTCCATATGCTGGCCTTCAGTACATCCACGTCTCTTGACATTGATAAGGTCTTCTTGTATGGCGACTCAACTGACAAAACAGGGTCGCCAGCCGTGGCAATGCCAACGAACATGGCTTCTGATGCATCTTCATCCAGTTCTGCCAACATCGGAGGCACGGTGGGCACATCGACGTTGCAAGCACCGCGGGGCAGAGGGATACCTCGGCGGTTTTCATTTAACCTTCCCAAGAAAAACGACAGCCGAGGAACAGCAGTGGCAGCATCTGTATCTGTGTCTGCATCAGCATCAGTTACACGCCGACACTCTGCAGCTGAAGTCGGTCGACAGGATCAAGGGAGGATGCCTGCGCGTCATAACACACGCAGCTTCCATGTGCTGGCCACACTTTGCAACCTGACTGCATTCAGACTCTTTGTTGTGCCCGATCTACTTCACTGCAAGGCCATCCGCCATTCATTCAAACTGGACCTAGTAGACGAGCTGCCGCAGATGGAAAAGATTTTGCGGCGGTTGGACGAAATGATCTTTTCGTACTACATCCGTGACAAGGCGATGCAGCTCAGTAGCATCGTGAACCATGGCGTGTTGATGGGCGGATTTAGCTGGTCGACCACCGAAATTCCAAAGGATACGCAGCCTTATGTATCGGAGGCACTGCTGTACATGGTGTTTACTCATGCTGAAATCATGGATCTGATAGCCGAGGTGGGCGCTGGCGAGGAGCACCACATGGTCAAGCAGCAGCCACTAACAAAGCGTGTTTTCCAAGCGCTTGCGGAAAATCTGGCACAAGATATGCTCGAGAGCATGCGGGCAATCGACTCGTTCAGCGTCGGAGGAATGCTGCAGTGCATTCTGGAGTCGCTTTTCATTAGCCAGACCCTACAGGTGTACATGACGCCAGGTGCCAAGGAGTGCTTCCGTCTGCTCTATGGCTATGTGCGGTCTGCATTTGAGCGAACGCAGGAGCGGGCCAAAAAGGCGGCTGTGCAGCAAGGCCGCCCACCCCCGCAACAGCCAGCAGACAATCTTCGCGAAGAGAACGGCATCTTCTTGTCGCCACAGCACTGGGACATTGTGAACAAGCTTTTGCGCGAATGCACGCGGAGGACCCAGATCCAGTTCAGATGCTTCCAGCAGTCTTCTGGGCCTGACGTCTAGATTTTCTCATCAACTGACCTATTTTTTTTTTGCATTCCATGTCAGAAAGACACCAAACGGACGCGCTTTAGGCGCCAATTCTGCTTTCTTGTTTTGCAAAAGCCATCGGAATGTGCTGAGCTGACACTGAAACAGCGCTAAAACAAGGGAAGAAAAGCAAGAGGCTTTTTTTTTTCTCTGCAGAAAATGTGGAATGTGCATAACCAATCGGCGTCGCGCCTGGCTTGTTTTTTCTGTCCCTGGCTTATTTGTTTGTTTGGGGTTTTCTTTTCAACACGCGTTTTTTTAACCCAGCAGACATCATTTTTCCCCTTTGGAAGCACTGTTTCACTCGCATTTTTATTTATATTTTTGGACTCAGCCATCCTTGCTCTTGTTATTGAAAACACAGTTTATCTGTCACCTGCTGTCTCCCTGCACGCACACACATCTTTCTTAGCACTTGTCCTTGGTGCTATCAGGAACACGCTAGCCGTTCACGTATATCGCTCCGTCTGCATACGATAGGCAATAGTGCTTAAGCGCGATTCTCGGACATGACATTGTTTCGCGTTTCCAACAAGGAAAACACCGTGGCTCTGGCCGCAAATCTCGATTCAGCCAACCATAATCTACCCAAGAATGCAGAAGTGACATTGAACACGAAACCAACAAGAAGGGCAAAACCTTCTGCGCACAGCAACCGTGCCAATAAAAGCGTGTCTGCGGTGGGCTCAAAACCGACAAAGCAACACAAGCGTGTGTTGGAAGAGACAAATGAAAACACCGCCGTTGAAAATCTTGTTGACAAGGCCAAGCAGGCTATTAAACGAAGATGTACTGAAATGGGAATTCGCAAGTACGCGTCGCTTTCATCAATGTCTGCCAAGCACATACACAAGGCGTGTGGAAAGCGCGGAGAGCACGCAGAAATCCCCGCACAAAAGACCTCTTCTACCAAGCTTCCGCATAAGCCTGCTGCTGTTCATGACTGCTTTGAGGCAAGAGACGTTGATCCGTCCTCAGAAGCGACTATAATACTGCTATCGTCTGAGGTTGGTGAAGAAGTAGACAGACCAGATGCCTTGCGCAAAGACAAGACCCATTGCAAAGGAAGCCTTGATCTCGACGACTCATCGTTGCTCGAGTCTCAAATCACGCTGGTTGCGCCCTCATCGCCCTTCCACCCATCGTCTCACGATGTCGGGGATATTGCCACACTGCCTCCAAGCGAGGTACACGATCTGTTTGTGCCAGCTATTCAAGCCCTTACGCCCCTTGAGGAGGATCTTCCCGACACATACGAAGAGCTCGCCGAGTGGCTTCTTGACACTGAGCGGGAATACTCGGTGGGCCTGGATCGAGGGATTTCTAGACACCCAGAGCTATCAGGCCGGATGCGGCCTATTCTTGTCGACTGGCTCATGGAGGTGGCTGCTGACTACTGCATGCACAGACAAACTCTCCACTTGACGGTCCAGTACTTGGATCGCTTCCTTGCTCATACTTGCCTTCAGATACAGCCGAGCATGCTCCAGTGCTACGGAACTGCCTGTCTGTCAGTTGCCATGAAAATGGAGGAGAAACATGTGCCATCTCTCTCGGAACTCACAGACTTTTCCAAGGGTGCCTTTACTTTTGAACAGCTCAAGCAGGCAGAATTTGATGTGCTTGAAGCCCTAGGCTGGCATCTGGCTGTTCCGACCGCGTTCGAGTTCCTATGTATAGCTTTTCAGCGTGCAGCTCTTCATTTCCCCGACCAGTTTGCCGACTCCACCATGGTGGATGGGCCCAAGCCTGAATGGCATCCGTCGTCATCTCCCACAACAGTTCCAAGGCGCTTTGATGCGCGTCAATTTATTGCTGCGTGCGACCATGTTGATGCGCTTCTTCACAACCAGAGCAGCCTGCGGTTCTCCGCCTCAGAAATTGCTGCTGCCTGTTTTTACTTGGGCACAACGTCAAGCAGTCTTGATGGCACGGTATTTGCACTGTGCACTGGCTACTCGTTTGTGGACATATTCCCAGCCATCCTGCATGTCAAGCGCCTGAAAGCAAAGCTCAATCCAGCCTCTGCCTCCTCGCTTTGTGTCAAGCAATGCTGCCAGACAAAGGATCGGTACTCCAGACACCTGAAGCATATTCGTCCAGCGGAGCTCTGGACTATTCAGCCCCACCACCCCCACCTTTTACACGAGTTTGAGGAGCTCCATTCTTCTTGACCAAGCTAGTTTTCCTTTTTTTTTCTATTTCTTCCTTTCTTCCAATACTTTGTTTTATTGCCAGATGTTTAATGTAGATGAACAGTCTGTTAAAGAAAGAGTCTATGGAGCAGCACTCTCAAGAGCCGACCAAGGACCAGATGTCTTTTTAACAAGCTTGATTTCGGCTTTAGTACTCAGAAACTCAAAGGACGATGCATCCGGATCGATTGGTGCGCTTAGCTTGATTTCGTCGTCGTAGACCTTGCTGCCTTCATATACCAGATGCAAGTGCATCAAGTCGCTGGTGAACGAGATCGAGCTCTGATTGCGGTCAATCTTCTTTGCATACACAGAAACAATCACGGTGTCTGGCGTCTGGTAAAAATCATTGCGGCACTTGTTCTGCTGGAGACTAGAGGCTTCCTGCTGGGTTCCAACAAACAGATGCCTCCCACGTGTGCAGCCCTTGATCTGCATAAATTCATCAAAGTCGGTTGCTCTGGGCGCACAGCATGACCAGCCTTTAGTTCCTTCGTGGAACACGGCGGCACCTGGGTGGAATTGGCACTGATCAGGCTGATGCGACTTCTCCTCCGATTCGTAGACGGCAGTGCAGCCATTCCGCTTGCACTTTGTCCCCGGAGCCACAGCAACGCCCTCTGGATCTTCGTCAATGGGAGCCGGCTCCTCCGTCTTTGGCACAGTAGCCGACGCTGCCGCTGCGGGAGCACCATGACCAGACGCATCGGCCTGAGGAGAGCTGGCAGGCAGCACATCGGCATATTTGGTCAGATCCGCCTTGAAGGGATCCTCCTTGTGTTTGGGCTCGTGCGAATGAGGGCCGAGCTGGCAGCCTTGGATTTCCATGAATTCGTCAAAGGAATGCACCCGAGGCTTGCAACAGGACCAGCCCTTGAGCCCCTCGTGGAAAACGGGCTTTCCTGGATGGTACTGGCAGGCCATTGCGTCGTTGGCGGTCTCATCAAACTCCCGGCCACAGCCGCCCCGAGTACATGTGTGCATTTTGCTTCTGGGTGTATGAAGATGCGCGCAACAGCCAGTTAGTCAGTCAATCGGCAGAGAAGACCAATTCAAGAGAGCGATTTCTCAATAGAGTCGGTTCAAATACAAAAGAAACCAAAAAAAGGACCAGAGCAGAGTCAATTCCAGAAAGACAGCAAACTTTTTCGCGTTTTTCATTTGCGCCAGCTTCTGGAGTTGAAAGTTTCAAACTGTATTTCCCCATCAGCAAAAAAAAAAACAAGCATAAGCGTATGACAAACACAAACATTGAATCACAAACAGCTCATGTCACAAAAAAACAGTATGTTTATTGAGTTTGAAGCCAGACACAGAGTCCAAAAAGAAGATTGGCTGGAAGGCAGCATTGGGAGCGGCTCCATGCCTGACTACGACTTGGGTGATGCTTCAGCTGCTCAACACAGTCAAAAGCGCGTTTTGAAAGAAAAGGCTAACAGCGTGGCAGTTACTCCTTGATCTTCTTGGTACCGCGCAGAAGACCAGTGCGGCGGGCAGCAATGAGACCGACCTTCTGGCCAGGAACGGCGCTGCGAGCAATGGTCGAGGCCTTACCAATGTGCTGGTGGTTACCACCACCGTGAGGGTGATCGACGGGGTTCATAGCAACACCACGAGTGCGAGGCCACGAGTTGCGCTTGGCGCGGTGCATGTAGAAGGCACGACCAGCCTTCAGCAGAGGCTTGTCAATACGACCTCCTCCAGCAACAATACCAACGGTAGCACGGCACTTGCTCTTCAGCACCTTCTTGCTGCCCGACGGGAGTCTGATGCGGGTGATGCCATCCTCGGCAGAGTGGCTGATGACGGTGGCATAGTTGCCTGAGGTACGCGCAAGCGATCCGCGGTCTCCAGGCTTCTCCTCAATATTGGAAATGATGGTACCTTCGGGAAGCTCACCGACGGGAAGTGTGTTGCCAACTGCAAGCTGAGCCTTCTTGCCGCAGAAGATGAACTGGCCGGTGTACATGCCCTCAGTGGCAATGAACAGCTCAGTGCGCGTCTTGAAGCGGTACGGATCGCGGAACTGAACCTTTGCAAGAGGCGCTCCACGTCCAGGGTCGTGGATAATCTCCTTGACAAGACCACGAATGTAGCCTTCGCGCTCAGCGTAGTCAACGGAGCGAAGCTTGGCGGCGCCCTTGCGGCGGTGAGTGCGGGCAACGAAGATCGACCCAGCACCCTTACGCTGATTTCTGATGACTCTACCCATGGTGCGTTATTATAATGCCTACACACTGAACTCGCCAGCACAGAATGGAAGGAATATTCAAGATTAGTCCGTGGTTCTTACTTTTACACAAGCAGCTGCAAATGACCAGAAAACATGAATAATGCTGTCATTTTTCTCACTCTTGGACCAATGTCTGGCAGCACTTTGTTCGTGCAAATCCCAATTCAAGCTTCTTGTGATATTCGGTCTTTCACAAACAATGAAAATAGACCAGCTGAAGTAGACCCACATCCAAGCAAGCCGGGGGATTCTGCTGTCAATTCCGCATAAAACACGCCTGGCGTGCGTTACCGGAAGAAGTCCAAACTGCAAAATAATGCTAATGGCCATAAAATCCCACATGCGGCTTATAGACTGGTAACTAAATTCAGATGCCGAATTGAATTATCACAGTATTTACAGTAGCATTCTTAACGCATCCATTATATTGACATGGCGCATCCATCGCAATTTTGTTCCGAAATAAACTTTGAATATTCTGCTTTGCTCCATTCGCCCAGTGCACCTTGTACGCCCCAGCTTGCTAGCATGAATCCATCGTTTTGATAATGGATGCTCGTGAAATAGGGTCGTCCTTTCTTTGTCGCCAGCGCAAGCACTACTAATCCATTATTATAAACTCACCTGTGTGTGATATAGGGAATATACCGAGGGGATGAGAAAGGGTGAATCAGCAAACTCTCAGCCTTCAACACTGCAAAATAACCATCTTTTTTTCTGCTTTCCTCTCCTCTTTTTTTTTGTTTGGACCAAAGAAAAGCGAGCAATATCAATTCAAATTTACTGATCGGCTCGGTAGTAACAATTGACAAAGTCGAGCCGGTTCTTCCATCACATTTGCTATTTTCTTACAAGGCAAGTTGCGTTTAGAGATTGTTAATTGTGACCAGCTTACAGGATAGCAATATTGAGAAATTTGTGATGTTTAACGTGTCAAGCTTTGGCATCTAAAAAACACTTGTGCGCTTAGCCTACAAAATACTGACAGACACTTGAATTGCAAAGCGAGAGTTCCTCCTCCTAGCATGCACAGTCGGATTCGGTTGCTGCGTTGTGGTTGTTTGTACTGAGCGAAACATCAATGGTGGATGTGCGATTAGCGTCGTTTGCACCCTTGTCCACACCGGGAAGTGCCAAGGCAATGTTCCTGAACAGAATCTTGACGTTGTGTCCGGCCTTTGCACTAGTTTCCATAAACATCACATTAAAATCGCGGGCCTTCTTTTCTCCCTCTTCCGTGGAAACTTGTCTGCCAGCATCGTTTAAATCGGTCTTGTTGCCGACCAGCACGATGATGACTTCATCACCACGCTCAGCACGCACATCCTCAATCCATTTAGTTGTTTGGATAAACGACTCGCGATTTGTAATATCGTATATCACCAGCGCCACAGACGAGTCCCGAATATAGCTGGGAATAAGGCTCCTAAAGCGCTCTTGTCCAGCAGTGTCCCACAGCTGAAGCCGAACAGTGCGGTCCTCAAGGTACATGGTTTTGGAGAGAAAATCAATGCCAATGGTCGCCTGATAAGTTGTGTCAAAAGTGTCGTACATAAAGCGTGTAATAATGGAGGTTTTCCCAACTACATGAACGGAATAAGACCAAGAAGAAATAAAGATATAATGAAAGTTAGTATTAGTAAATATTTATTGTTACGGTTTAATATACACAGTGTGTATATACGTTATAAAAATCCGTCAAGCAGCCACATAGTTGCCGTTAAATTGAAAGCCAACCATGCTGCAATCTTGGCAAGGGAGAGATACTTGCCACTTTGCTCGCCAAGAAAGACCAGCTTGTATTTGCTAAGCGGATTAGCGGCGTCCTGTGCCCCGGACATTGTCAAAAGTAGAGGAAACGGAGTAGCGGTTAAGAGATGTAAAGCAAATGGTAGACAGAAAAGGATGAGAGAATAGTGGTGACAAATGCAAAAACAAACAAACAGAGAAATGAAAAGAAAAAGAAAAAAAGGTCTGCTGTTTATTTTGGTCTCGATATCCGCTGTGAATCACGTGCCTCAACTGCTTTGTGAAAATCAATATGGAAAGGGGCTTCTCTGCAGCAGCAGCCCGCAAAGAGACCGTTATGTTGTGTCATTTTGTTGAAAGCGCTATCCATGCAGGCACAGACCAAGGACTCTTGTTGTGCCTTGAGGCATTAGTGGCCATAGAAAAGAGTAGGTCAAGTTAGTCGATATCATAGATAGCATAGGAGTACCTGGGCAGCAGTGGAACAGCGAGCTTTAGGGTCTCCAGGTCCTGTTTTGCAATCTAAACTTGAAAAACAATAACAAACAAGTATGATCAGATCGTAATCCACAATGTGGAAATCATAAATATTTTCAGCAAAAAAAAATACATATTTCTCCATTTAACGCAAAACAAGCCATTTAGTTTCTTTTCTCCTTTTAAAAGAGAACAAACGCTACTATCCTTGTTGTTTTGAATTTGGCCCGCAGAGCACTATTATTTGGATTATTGCTTTTAAAATGGCACGCAAAGGAAAGAGAAGCTTCAAGGGGAAGGGCGGAAAGGACGGTCAGCAGCATGTCAACGTAAGTAAAGAGGCAGGGCCCGGAGGGCGTGATTTTGGTGAACAGCCAGAGAATTGGATGGCTGGTTGGCTGGCTGCCAAGTATAATGCAGATACTAATACCAGCACTAAATCTACATTGGGGAGAGGGCTTGAGCACTTTAGGGCGAGAGACAAACGTATAAGAAGTTTGAGGAGCTTCGTCGAGACAATGACAACTTCAGAAAGTACTACATTGCGCAGAAGATAGTGGATGAAGAAGAGTTTGACACGTTTATGGAGGCGATGCGCACGGTCCTGCCGACCAACTTTCGGATAACGGGATCGCGACAGCAGGCAATCGATATCCGCGAGCAGATAGAGCACGAGTTTGTTCCGTTTATTAGAGAAACGAGCGTGGATGGGGCGGAGATCGAGCCACCGCATCCTCTTGAGTGGTATCCAAACAACCTCGGATGGCAGTTCACGATTCCCAGGATAGCGCTGAAGAAGTCAAAGGAGCTGAGCAAGTTCCATGCTTTCCTGGTTACAGAGACCGAGGTTGGCAACATCAGTCGGCAAGAGGCAGTGAGCATGGTGCCACCGCTGCTTCTGGATGTACAGGAAGACCATTATGTGCTAGATATGTGTGCGGCACCGGGATCGAAGACGGCGCAGCTAATTGAGGCGCTTCATGCAGGCGTGGCGGAAGGCCAGCTCCCAACAGGGCTTGTTGTTGCAAACGATGCCGACTACAAGCGCGCATGTATGTTGGTGCACCAGACAAGCAGACTGAACAGTCCCAACGTTGTTGTGACTAACCACAGCGGCGAGCGGTTCCCGACGATATATCGCCAGACCGACGGCAAGCGTGAGGCAATTCTGTTTGATCGCATCCTCTGCGATGTTCCCTGCAGCGGCGATGGAACTACACGCAAAAACGTGCGTGTCTGGGAGAAGTGGCGGCCTGACGACGCGCACTCGCTGAATCCACTACAAACAAAGATTCTTCAGCGCGCGGCATATCTGCTCAAGACCGGCGGCCGCCTAGTCTACTCGACCTGCTCATTGAATCCAATCGAGAACGAGGCGGTGGTTGCGCATGTGCTGGATCACTTTGACGGTGCATTGCGTCTGGTTGATGTCAGCGACCAGCTTTCTGCGCTCAAGCGCCGCCCTGGCATCAAGTCCTGGAAGGTTATGACTCGTGATGGGACCCTGTACGATTCGTTCGATACGGTGCCGCCGGAAGAGAGCGGCCGCAGCAATCGCAAGTATATGCCCAAGTTTTTCCCTCTTGACACGGAGCGCATGGATGAGCTCCATATCGAGCGCTGCATGCGCATCTATCCGCATCTGCAGAACACTGGCGGGTTCTTTGTGGCGGTTCTCGAGAAGGTGTCTCCAATCAGCATTGACGAACGGAAGAAAGCCGAGGCAGAGGCCGCCAGCTTTGCTGCAATAATGGACACTATAAGGGGCCCACGCGCCTCGATCCCCAGCAATGGCGCAGAGTCAGGCTCTGCCATTGCTGCCGCTGCCGAAAGCGGGGCTGCGCCCAAGCGGAATGTCGATGACACAGATTCCGAGCCGACTTTCGACGACGCAAAGCGTGCAAAAGTCGCCGATGACGAGGATGGTGATGACGACGATGGCGAGTTTGCCGAACCGTCTAAACGCAAGACTCTGTATCTTCCAGACAATCCCCGTGAGGATCCGGCTCTAGGCGAGAATCCATTTGTGTTCCTAGACGCCAAAGGTAGCGAGCTGGATGCTATTCTCGAATTCTATGGCATCAGCGACACCATCTCTAGAAACGGGTTTCTCAGTCGTATAGAAAATGGCGACTTCCGCTCCGTTTACTATGTGTCCAACTCTGTGCGCAACATTCTTGAGCAGGCTGGCCGTCGGCTGCGTGTTGTCAACACGGGAATCAAGGTATTTGGCCGCAACAGCGTCAAAGGCGCAGGGTGTGCATTCCGGCTTGTGTGTGAGGGCGTGCCGCTGCTATTGCCACACTTGGCGGAGAAGTACGTGCTGGAGGCTTCGTTTGGTGATCTCAAGACCCTTCTCAACGAAATCAACCCATTGTTTACTGCGCTGTCGGCAGAGAATCAGGAGCGGATCAAGGCTGTCAGCCCATCGTCAAGCGTGGTGATCCGGTACGATCCATCCAAGCATACCGACGATGATGAGAAGCCCAGCACCAGACTGACAGCCGTGCTGGCTATTCCCTGCTGGCGCGGCCATGCGTCGCTGAGCGTCCACATGGATAAGAACCAGCTGTGCTCGCTGATCCAGCGTGTGCTTGGCCGCACCGTCGACAGAAACACTGTCGGCGGCTATAAAATGACCAACAATACAAGATCCTCCAACAATACGCCGTCTGCCACCAATCTGCCATCGCCCACCAAGGATGCCGACGCCAGCGCTGACGCTGACTCCGAGACTAGCTAGGCAGCCAGCTGATTTTCATTTTCTAGCACTACTCCGTATACAAATGCCTGTTGTTTCAGACCGCATACGTACTTTTCTGTCTCTTGCTCTCCTGCCTCTTGTTGAAAGTGGTAGAAACAGAAACAAGTGACAGAAATAATCCATCATCCATGAGTATCCTCCTCCTTCTTCATGTGACAGTGGGTGAAGATAGTCTTGTGAGAATAAGCAGGAAAATGACCTGCTGTGATTTGCAGAACAAAAGCGCTTTATCTTTTTGGCTATACCATTCTTTCCTCCTTTTTCTTTTTCTTCAGCCCTTGTTTTTCTTCATTCTTTGCTAATAAAACACGAATTCCTTCATAACTCGTCTATTTAGCTGAATATCCAGCACATATACTCACTCACACGCTCATTCAAATGTCCGGGCTGCGCATTCTAGTCGGCGTCAAGCGAGTTGTTGATTCAGCTGTCAAAGTGCGTGTAAACAGCGCACAGACTGGTGTTGAGACGGCTAATGTAAAGCACAGCATGAATCCGTTTGACGAGATTGCAGTTGAGGAGGCCATACGTCTGCGGGAAAAACTGGGCAAGGACAGAATCAAGGAGATTATTGCGCTGTCGTGTGGACCAGCAAAGGCGCAGGAGACGCTTCGCACTGCGCTGGCCATGGGTGCCGACAGAGCGATTCACGTAAAGACCGACGACAATGCTGAGCCTCTCTCTGTTGCTAAGATATTCGGCAAGATTGTCAGCGACGAGAAGCCTGATCTAGTAATCCTTGGCAAGCAGGCCATTGACGACGACTCCAACCAGACGGGACAGATGCTGGCTGGGCTGCTCAGCTGGCCACAGGCCACATTTGCGTCAAAGGTCGACATCAATGACAGCTCTGTTCTCGAGGTTGTGCGCGAGGTCGATGGCGGTCTAGAGACTGTCTCATCGCCCCTGCCTGCGATTGTTACCACTGATCTCCGTCTGAACGAGCCCCGCTATGCCTCATTGCCCAACATCATGAAGGCCAAAAAGAAGCCACTCAAGACGTTCTCGCCAGCCGATCTTGGCATCGACATCAAGGCTCGCCTGCAGACTCTCAAGGTCGCAGAACCTCCCAAGCGTCAAGGCGGTACAATGGTTGCCAGTGTCGATGAGCTGCTGGACAAGCTTCGCAACGAGGCCAAGGTCATCTGATCCGCTGAAACGCTATCACAAGCCAATCGCCGGCCTCTCCTTCAGGCCGGGCCTATAAACACTAGACAGTCAATATTGTTCAACTTACAGTCAAACTCCTATAAGGTTATAGGGTTGAGCATGCGTGTTTCTTGTGCATTAATAGAATAATGTCATTGTGGAATAAAGCCAGATTTGGCATGGTTGGAGCGCAGAAGGCAGACGCGATTTCCATTGACATACAGGGAAAGGAGCAGAAAAACAGAGCAAAAATAATATTAGTATATACATTCAAAAATAACAATAAAGCGTTTTAACATAATAAACAACAAGCACTTACCTCTTGGAAGCTTAACGTCGTCCGTATCCAATATAGGGGATGTATTCTGTCGCGGAATCGTTAAAGACCACGAAATAATGACAGCTAATGATTAGTCTGTGCGTTGACGTTGTGCGGGGGACCATCAGAAGGCACCTCGCCATTGTCTGGCACAACTGCATTGTCCCTGGCACGATTGCCGCGTTGGAAGCGCTCAGGAACTGCACCGTTTTGCTGGAGACCGTGTGCAATGTGCCGAAAGTTCATTTCTGCTGCTAGGTCGCGATTCAAACAGCGCGGATGCATTAAATCAGATTGTCTGTCAGCCACGCGTCCAATACAGGTAACATTTTCACAACGCAGGACAGCGTGGCTGGTAATCACTGGCTGCACATCTCGACGGTGTGGCCGCGGATTACCCACTTTAAGAAACTTCTTTAGTTTACCCGTCTCACAGTATGGGCACATCGTTGAAGTAAGATACTCATCGATGTGAAGGAGACGGAAACTGAGCTTAACAAGCATGCGTCTCATGCCAACGCCTGGAATCGGCACATGCCAGCGAACGTTTCTTGCAGACCAGTCGCCAAGAACAAGCGTAGGATTCACACCGAATTTCCGCCGTAGATTTTTTGCTAGCTGCGACCACATTCGTTTTGTGTTAATAAACGCTGATTGCTGTAACTTGCAATGTAGCGGCTGCTGCGGTGGATTCTCCTTGCGCTCAGTTCTGTACACAATGCGCTCAGCTTGGTGTCTTTGTCTGCGTCTCTGGCGCTGCCGCTGATGATGGTGGCGAATTTCACCCTGTCCCTCTGGATCAGGGCCGCGTGTATCTCTCAGCAGCTGAAGCTGGCGCATCTCGTTTTGCACCCGATGCTTATAACCTGACAGCCGTTTGGCTTCTATTTCATCACGCCACATGTGTCGCTGCTGGCGCCGATCCCGCCGGTACTGTCGCTGCTGCTGCTGCCAATATCGGTGCTGCTTCCAGCGCCGAAATTCCTGCTTGCGCTGCTGATACGCACATCGCTGGCTCTCAATTTCAGGATTCTGCTGCTGGCGTTCGGTTTCCTGCTGTTCATACGCAGCAATATGTTTACGATACAAATTATTAGCTTCAATAAACTCCTGCTTAAATTGTTGCTGCATCGCAAGATTCTGACGCTGATGTAACTGAAACAAATCGTGAAAATGGGGACCCTGCAGAAGCTGATTGTTACCGATAAACTGCGATTCAAGGTGCTGCCGTAATGCCAGCTGCTCATATTCTCGCTGAAAATCACTCAGTTGACGCTGGTGCTGACGGACATTTCGTGCAATTGTCTGATCAAGATGTAGTTGCCGGCAGTGCTTCTCTTGCTTCCTTTGTTGAGAAACGCGATTGTCATTTTGCTTTGCCTGGTTTTGCCGTTGGCGATCAAGTTGCTGCAATAGCTGATTATTGCGATCTCTCCACCGTTCACTTTGCCGTGTCTTTTTCTGTGTGCGCTGCAGCTGTTTGTTTTGTTGATGCGGCTCGTCTGGCGAATTAGTCAGCGTATCTGTGTAAAAACTAGAAAGAACTGGCCAGGCTGCAACACGTGCACGAATGTAAGCAGAAAATCTGGAAATGTTAACGGTGCGGCTTGAAAAGCCACAGATAATTTTCAGCGTTTTCACAATAGATGTTTTTACGCGTTGATGAATAACATTATAAATGTTAGTTTTCATGAATTCCTGGCGCTGCCCGGCAGTAAATCGAAATGTAATTGGAACATCCGCCGTGCTATCGTTGCTGATTCCTTGCAAAATCCGGCGGCCAGGATCAAAGAAAACGAGCGGGCGGGGAAGATTATCGATTTCCTCTAGTGATAAATGGTGTAGATACGGAATTTTATTGGAAATTTTGCTGCTGCTAGTATTTTTTGCTGTTGTTGCCACGTTTGCGTTTCCCTGACTGGTCTGGGATCCCGGATTTCTTCAAAATACCACATGTAACACCGTTTGTTACAATTGTGCCATGGAAACTGCAACCATTGCATGTGCGAAATGGCTTGCGGCCAAGGTTAACAACCTTGGCCCATGTTTTTAGATTAGTTTTCAAATCCTTAGCTTTTTCGTGTATAATTGCACGAATTATTGTAGTAGCAATACATGTATACTTTGGAATACAATCCATACGCAATGGAAAACACTGAAATGTTTGATGCCCATTGTCCTCAAGGATTTTGGCAAGGGTGTAATACCCAAATAAATGACGTATCGGATTGTTGTCAACATCTGATACAATATCGCCAGATGAAAAAATGAAATTGTCGCCATATGCGGAAAAATGGCTGCAATAATACACGCGCCACCGCCGTATGAAATGTTAGCATGATTTTGTCTGTGCGCAATGCTTGCAATGCCTGTTTTAAAATGCGGGCAGGATTCCAAACATGTTCTTTCTTAGCACACTTGATTTCTGCTGCTGGTTGGCCAGCCATATTGTCTGAAATTTGTTGTGCATGCTCCTTTACATGCAGAAGTTTGTTAACAATGCCGTTTAACATTTTAATAAAATTTTTTGACAACGACTTTGTAACTTACTTCCATTTGCACTGCCTCATAGGTGGCAACTTGTGCAGCGGATCTGATGTCAAAATTTTGGAGGTTGCCAGCCTCATGTTTGTACTGGTCCACATATCGCTGGACAATAGGACGTGCACATGTTTGCTGTTTATCTGATATTATTTGTAGATTTGCAGACAATAATGCCAACAGACATTCCACAAAGAATTTCTCTATTGAAATTTCACCATTTCTAATTAAAACGGCAATATTTGTTGGTTGCGCAGGCCCCAAATCTTGCTGTGTTTCGTTCAAACGCTGATATGCCTTGAACTCATTTATTAGAATGAAACGTGCAAACATTCCGGCATGTGTAACCCAGCAATGAACTGAGGTAACATGCTGTTCCAGGCTTGCACGGTACTGATCCTGCCACCCGATGCTGGAAATAGGGATTTTGATGATGTGTACATCTTCTATCACTGGAAAATAAAAAATAATAATAATATAACTAGCGGTTGGTTTTATATATGTAAATTAATGTTTTATATGTGTAAATAATATGTTCAAAATACACATAAATGTCAAAAATAGTATATTTTATTAGGAAATAAAAGAAAAACATATCAGTAAGTTCTTATCAAATGTTACAATAAAACAATTTTTGCAATTACGTGTACATGTAAACAAATAAAACAATGCAATTATTTCTTAGAATCGCTAAAAAAATTGTTGTGTTGTAACAATTTCTTTGTAAAAATGCAGGATTTCAATAATGTATGCAGATATCATTGTCCACACAAAGACTTGCCATGGAATGTTGACATTCCATAGTAAGAAAATCATAACAAACTGCCAATCTCCATGTTTAAAATTAGCAACATTTGTTGTGATCGGCAGGTAAAACAATGTTTTTTCCCCAAAGTATTTATGTATTAATAATTTATTTTTTATTTTTCAAATACATTATTATATAAAAGCCCACTGTAAATAAATTATGCATACAAAAATAAATGTAAATAGGCTTTTCAAAATTATTTTATTTTACAGATTCAATGATACAAAATGTTTTTAATGTTTTAAAATATAATTATGCGGAAACAATGTAAACAATCATATTTTTTTTAAATATTATATGGTCATTGTTAAAGAACAATTTATATTACACTGTACAATGCTTTTATTTTTGCAAAATATGAAATATGGATTGTTTTAGAAAATACGATATATTTAAAATGTAATAAAACAATTCAACAGAAAACAAAAAACGAACAAATTATTTCAATATGTAAACAAAATATTATCCTATAAAAAGATATTATTTATTGAAAACATTAAAAATAGTAAATTGGAAAAGATGAGCCAGAGAACAAAAGACGCAGAAACACCGAGATGAAAAAAACGCAGAAAGAGAGGGAAAACGCAGAGAAAGAAGATACAAAACAAGAAAACGCAAAAACGCAAAGACCAAGAAGCACAGAGATCAAGAGGTGCAAAAAACAGAAAAAGAAAAAGAGGCAGAAAAAAGAATTGTTAGTAAATTGTTTATTGTAAATATCACATATGCATGTTCATTCTACTAAAGTCATTACTTACCTTTGCTATTAGTGGAATATAAAATCCGAGATGTATATAAAATAAAGAACAAAAAAAGATAAAAAATATAGAAAAAGGGAAAAAAGAGAGGAAAAGATGCCAGCAGCCATGAGGGAAAGAGCATCAACGATGCCATTCCAAAGTTTTTTGTATGAGGCTTAGAAAAAAGTGTATGATTGGTTTTTTTAAAAGAATAAATGTGTCCATTTGGACAAATAAACTTCATTGTTGTTTTCTTTCTTTTTCTTTTGTGGCTACTATAGCCACTTTTCTTTTTTTCTTTGTTCTTTTTTATGAACAAATGAGAATGTAAATGCATATTGCAAGTTTTTCACCATGAAATGGCTTAGCACCAATGCCAGACAAAGATAACCGAGTGGTACAAAAATATTGATATTTCACATTAAAACATATTTTTCTTAACTACCATTTTTAGCTATATAAAATCTATTAAGATTCTTTCAAAACAACTATGAACATTTGGAAATGTTAATGTTTTTATCTAATATTAACATTCAATCGCTATGCTATAACATTCAGCATTATAAGTACTAAAGTAAACAATTTATACCCATTGAAATAGTCTAAATTATCACAGTCGGAGGCATAAGGGAAGATAGTTTTTTATTATTTGCTGTTGATAAAAATGATAAAAATGGTGGCAAAATGTTTTTCTTTGGCACCAGCAAGGTCAACGTTTCCACCTAAATAGAATGTGTTTCACGTGAATAATGGTTGGCCAGCAATAAACTATGCTTTCACAGACGAAGCTTTAAGCGTGGGCGGACTGAATAATCCTATGCTTTAGTAGATAAGGGGGTTAGAGAGACTTTTGTGTGTGTTCAACACTGGGACAGGAGAATTCCGAGTTGTCATAGAAATATGCACTCAGAGACGTTGCTTTCAGAGAAGTTCTTTTTTAGTTCCTGAAAACTTTTCCCATGATGCGTGTGCATGCTTGCCGCTTTTCGCTAACACCCATCTCTTATTATTACTATTTTTATTATTCTCTTTTTCCACAAAGTTGAGATCGCTTTATCTAATTCTTGCTTTGGCATCTTGTTTCGGCTACCCAGCCCTGTAATTTATCATAGAGGAAAGGAACGTACACTGGTTCTCTCGATAGGCAATGCACCCAGCTCTTGCCGACCATATCAACCCAGGCTGCGTCGATCTTGTCGACCGACTAATGAATTGCCATGCGGACAACAAATGGGCGAAATTCTTTGGCAAATGCAACGCCTTGAGCGAGGCCCTGAACAAGTGTCTTGGTGCGGAATTCGAGGTACGGCGCAAGAAGCAGCTGATTGAGGCTCGTGCTCGTCGTGCTCGGGTCGAGGCGCGGTGGGCAGAGCAGAGAGAGGACGACAAACAGCAGGAGCGGTTTGAGCGGTTGCAGCGCGAGAGAGGGGCAGCAGGAGATGTTTGAATGGCTGAAGTGCAAGAAAAGGAACTACCAGGCCGCTTTAGCTGTAGGTTTTCTAGAACTTTTTTCTATTTGATGTACAAATCAAAGCCATCGTCCTCTTGCTGTAGTTTTTGTGGACATGCCACGCACGGCGCTTAAGGAGGTCTAAATACAATTGCAGGCTACTTGGGGAGCGTCAGTCGCTGGTGCTTGGATGAGTGGTCGCGGTCTCCGCTGTCGGCTGTGTCTGGCGGCGACACCATTCCATCCAACGCAGCCGGATGCAGCGAGCGCAGATGGTTTAGGCGTGTGGACGGCGTGGTGAACTTTTTGTTGCACTGGTCAACAGGGCATGGCAGCGGCTTCTGGCCTGTGTGGATGCGCCGGTGCCGCGAGACCTGGTCTGGGCGCGAGAATGTTTTCCCGCACTCAGTTTGCGGACACTTGAACGGGCGCTCGCCAGTGTGGATGCGCATGTGCTTTGTTAGGTTGGAGGACTCTGCAAAGCGCCGAGTGCATCCGTCAAAGCGGCACTCGTACGGCTTTTCGCCGGTATGCGTTCGGCGGTGGATTGTCAGCGCTGACGACACGGCAAACTCCTTGCCGCAGCCCGACTGCACGCATTTGAATGGCTTCTCGCCAGTGTGCACGCGGAGGTGCTGCTGCATGATATGCGCTTCGCTGAATCTTTTGGTGCACACCTGGCACGAAAAGGGCTTTGCGCCAGTGTGCGTCTGGATGTGACGCAGAGCTCTCTGGCGCTGCGCAAACGGCTTGCCAGCGCGCTCGCAGCCATCCCACCTGCAGACATATGAGCTGCGCCCAGATCCGATGTGCTCGGCTGAGAGATGATCTGTTAGCAAATCAATCGTCTCGTATTCGCACCCGCATCCAGCCCACCCGCAGCGATGCAGAACCTGCGCTGCATCCAGATGATCTTTGCACACGTGGTCAATCAGCTCCTCCGCGCCACACGCGCGTGTTTCGCATGACGCCCACTCGCACAGAAACTCCAGCCCTGAAAGCCGCCCTTGCTCCTTCGAGCTTGTGCCTTGCGCCGTCTGTCGACTCTGTCGCTCCATGGCTGCCGCTGCCCGGCTGTAAATCGATGTGCGATTTGTCGCCACATGCAGCTTGTACAGGTGCCGCACCAGCTCATCGATCGAGCTGAATATCTGCGTGCACGTCGACCACAGACATTGCTGCACCGACGCTGCCAGCCCGCCGCCATTTTTGTCTGCCGCTGGTTCATCCTCTGGCTCATCTCTCACTAGTTTCGCCTCGGCCTCGCTTTGGAACGAGGCTGCTGCCAGTATCTCAAGCGCACATCCACCCGCTTCTGTGGTCTGGTCCAGCTGCTGCCATTTCTGGCCGTCAATGCCATCCACGTGGTGTTTCCCTGTTGCTTCCTCCTGAAGGCCCTGTGCTTGCCGCTTGTGTGTGAGACCAAACTCTTCAGAGGCCAAATTCGATGCAGCCAACGCCCCTGCCTGCATCGTTGCCGACTCTTTGTGTATTGTGTCTGCGATGCCTAGGGCGCTTAGCGATGGCAGCTGCAGCGGCCGTGTGCATCCTGCGCTTTCGCACTCTGCTGATCCCTGACCCTGCACATGTCTGTGCAGCGGCGGGAGCCTTGTGCTGTTGCTGGATCCATTGTGTTCCGGCTCCTGAGCGTCAGAACCGCCCTCATCTCCAAACCGCAAATCTGCCATGTGTATATCTATTGGCGCTGCTATACGACGCTGCGCTCAAAGCGGTGTGCTGTAGCTGGATAAGAATGGAAATGCAATTAGCCGGTGTGCACACAAAGTCTCGCCGGTCCTCTGCTGTGAGATTAATATAGAGAATAGATGGACTAGGCTTTTCTTGTTTAGTTGCCATACGAACCACGCACGACTATCTGCTGCTGCTGCTCTTTGCCTGGTGTTTCTGTCACTTGCGGACTATCCCACAAGAGAAATAATAATAATAGCAATAACAATATTTTTAACAAAACTCCCCTAGGTCCGACCAGCCTAGCTGTCAAATGCAGTACACTACTGTGTTGTTTAAATTATAAACACGCAGCTCGCCCGTGGTTGCTTTGGGCGGCATAATATCTTTCCTGTGCAGTCCGTTGGTTAGCTGCCTGCTGAAGACGTGAACCCAGTAAAGAGGTCTGCTGCGGGAGACAAGGGGCGTTCTAGCAAAGACAAATGTGTGTGGAATATAACACGATGGGCAGAGTTTAGTAAATGTAATTTTGTTGTAGTATTTAATTTTTAATTGGCATAGAAAGGGGCATACAAAAGAAAAAAAACCCAAGTGTTGGTTGTTGTATAAAGAATTGGCGTTTGCCTTCTCTCCGCCTTCTTTGTGATTCCCCAAATGGCTTTCGTTGGGCCACTCACGACATTGCACGTGCATACATCGGCGTCCATTGGCCACGGTGTGGCTTGGCATCATCGTCCAGCATGAGTGAATGTGCTGTTGACGTCTCAATAAAAAAATATTTTTATCTCTCACATTTTGTCCCTCCCCTCCCTGCAAATGGCATCGGAGTCGAATGCTGCTGGCCTTTTATCTCGTTGTGCTTGCTCTCTTTTGCTCTCTTTTGCTAAATTGCTTTTTTTCGCTCTCTAACTTTTGCTCTAGGCTTAATAACTTCATCTGCAAACAGCTTCCCTTGTCCACATTACCAGTTTCGCTCAGATTCTTTCATATCCACTAGCTCTGCTTCGGAGTCCGTTGTTTGGTTTTCTTTTGTCCAATCTCTTGTAGCATATAGAGATGAACATCTTTCGACTTACAGGGGACATCCTCCACCTGGCCTCCATTTTGATTCTAATTGCCAGATTGCAACAGACAAAGTCCTGCACCGGGATTTCGCTAAAGACACAGACTCTCTACCTTATCGTCTTTGTTACGCGCTATTTGGACTTGTTTTTCTCCTTTGTGTCTGTCTACAACACCTTGATGAAGCTATTTTTCCTTGCTTCCGCCGGGTATATCGTATATCTCATGAAAATGCCCTTGAAGGCCTCTTACGACAAGGCCATTGACTCTTTTCGTCTGGAATATCTGCTTGGTGGGGCTGCCGCTTTTGCTCTTCTGTTTCCACACAAGTACTCACTCGTGGAGATTCTGTGGTCATTTTCAATTTATCTTGAAGCCGTTGCCATTATGCCCCAACTGTTCCAGATGTCGCGTACAGGCGAAGCCGATAACATCACTAGCCACTACTTGTTTGCTCTTGGTGGATACCGCGCTCTGTACATCGTAAATTGGATCTATCGCTACTACACAGAGGACGACTATGTTGACTACATTGCGTGGGTCAGTGGTGTTGTGCAAACAGCTCTTTATGCCGACTTCTTCTACATCTATTTCACCCGCGTTCTAAAGGGCAAGTACTTCAAGCTCCCTGTCTAAAAATGGAGCAAAAGGCTCTAGTAGTAAAGTAAACCGGGCATGCTGTAGAGTGCTTGTTTTTTATTTGCATTTTTTTGTTTAACATTTCGCCTCTCATTTTCGTCAATAGTTCCAGTCTTCCGCTCTGCACTTTGTGAATATATTTCAATTGTGCCTATTTATCTGCAGTTAAAATGTAAAAGTGCACATGTTATATCTAATGTTTGCTCTTGCAGATTGCTTACAACGCTAACTGATGCCGTCGCTATACTGTTTGTCTGTGCAGCTCTCTGTTGTTATCCTCTGGCCCACTATAAACGATGACAGGAAGAAAAGTGCAATAGGAACGTGTATATACAATAAACAATTAAGAAGACACATACAAGTAACAGCAGTCTTGTTCGTAAAATGCAGTTGTAGTTTAAGCAACATTCATACTTTTACATACCAAATTTCTGTCATCCGAAGCCCCAGCGCCCTCCACATTGGCATATGCTCGGTGCAATGATGACTTGATTTTCTTTTTTTCCATCTCCCTCTGTCTCCGCTCTCTGGCTGCCTTTGCAGCCATCGTTGCAGGATTATCTGACGCATTGTTGTGCTCTATGTCACCTCCAAGCCTTATTCCGGCGGTATTTCTAGGAAACAACTTTGACTTGCCTGCTCCGTTGTTGGAAGGGTGTGCTGCTCCTGGGCGTTGTGTGCTTTCAGAGGCTCCCAATGCGGAATCGTTGGCTTTATGGAGCCCCCCTTGGCCCTTTGTCGTATAGCTATCTGATGTTGTGCCAATACAGTTCCCCATGAGTAAATTGTACAAAAAAAGGCTAAATTAGAAGAAAGTTCCTGAAAATAAAAAATAATGTATATCAAAAATCAATGGCTGAAATGAAAATAGGAAAAAAGGCAAATCTCCAGTCAATCACATGAAAATGGGCTTCTTCCCCCGAAATAAAAGCTTGTCTTGGAGAATTCAGTTCCGCAACATCCGCCATCCATTTCAAACCACAGTCAAACTCCTATATCGTTATAGAGAGGCTTTAGTGTGTGCCCAAAGTTGGGAACTGAAAAATCGTACAACGATAGGGAATAATGCTTTTATAGACAATGCTTTTACAGAGGCCTGGCTGTATTGGCTAGGCTGTAATTTTTTGTGACATGTTATTGTCCTCTAGTTAAAAATGCAACACTATCTATTCCTTGACTTCGTTCCAGATGATCTTCTTGAAGGTTTTGGGGTTTGAAAAGTTATATACACGAGAACTTATGCTAAAGCCAGAGACCATTCTTGCTGCGTCCCAGTGGGCGACACGCGCTATTCAGCACTCGCCATTGTCGCTTTTGCACAGCGGACATGTGCATTCCCGATCGTTACAAACAAGCGTGCTAGTAGAGTTATGTGCAGCAACAGCCATTTTTGCGGGAATCTTATTCAGTATAACAAGTGTGGATTATGCTAAAAGAAAGCCGGGGTTCTGGAAGGAGAGCGGTAGACACGGTTGAAAGGAACAGCAACCACCAGCAAACATACCCAGAGTTTGGTGTCGCTTTTATATGATTCTGCCATCAACGCTCTCTCATTCCGACGCCCCTCGCAAGGAACTCTGTACCCAAGCCATTCGTGAAGCAAGCCAAGCCCTACCGACGAACTGCCGTTGTTTGCCCAAACATGATTCGGTACAAGCCGCATGCCGCAGTATTCGCTGACTTTTGATTTGCCTCTACTCACAGTAACTCATACAAATGCGTGGATAGGGAAACTCCCGGGCTGCAGCCCGATATTTCCTTGCAAGGGTGCAAGTGACAAGCAAGCGGCATTATTTGGACGCTTTTGTCTTTTTCCTCAACGGAATTTAGTGGCGGATTGGGTTTATAAAATTTTTATATCCAAAAAAGACAATTGTATGGTCTTCCAACGTGGATTGGGTACTTTAAGAAAGACATGGGATGCAATGCGAGACATAAGCATCGCAAGTACATGGTTTCATTTGGCCTTTTTTGGAATGTCATTCTACAGACACATTATCCCAGGAAAGAGAACAAGAGTGGCGTCGGACTAAAACATGCCAAACCCCAAATGATCACAAAAGCCACGACAAGTTGTAATCCTCCCCAACAAACGTGAAAGGCATGGCATTGACTCCTATATTCCAAACTGAAATAGCAAACTCCACTTCTCCCTTCAAAAGAGCCATACAGAAAAAAGACATTAAAAATGAAACAATTCACTCTCATATCTGAAGAAGCTGTGCTGACGTCAACTGCAACTGGCGAGCACAGTCCAGTAGCCTGCGTATCTGCTCCGACTTTTCTACAGCCTCGGAATGTAGCTCATCGCGAACTCTCTGTAGCTTTTCAAGCTGTGGTTTTGAGCCATCTTCATCGTCCATCTCATTGCTTGCATGAGAATCCGAAGCGACCGCAGCGACCATATTGCGGGTATGCAAAAGTGATTCCTTATATTCGTGTTTGCACCTTTCTAGCCCCTTGAAAAGCGATAGTGTTTTGGAGTTGTCGATAAATGCATCGATCTGTAGAAGCTGTGCATTGAGCTTTGACGCTTGCTCAAATAACCGCGCAGTGTCGCGCATAAGATCTTGGATTGCGACCATTGCTTCCTTCATGTCTAGAGCGATATATTATTGATAAATAAACTTTGCCAAGCGCGTGGATTTCGCAAGAATCAACTGGCATGTCGAATTAGATTGCAATGTCAGACTATTATAAATAAATAAAATCTTGATAGCTTATGGGGGTATATGCCCATATTTGTTGTGTTCCTCCATTACGCACGAATCCACGAGCCGACGAGAACGACGGAATACCGAGATGGCCGCGTACAACGAAAGGCCGCGAGACAGAGATGAGACACTCCCACTTTGCCACAAATAGGGCACTCTTCAACCGACCGGTTGGTCGGGTCTGACAACTTCTGCCTACCTATTTGTAGCTACTACCGGACCCGGGCTGGGTGTTAACATCTAGCTATTCCACGCCCTTTGGGCGACAGGACGACAGGTCGGATGATAGAGCCCATGAAGGGCAATTGGCGGTTTCTCTTTTTCTTCTTTTTAATTACGGTTCCTCTGTTTATTGCTTGTTTACTACTACTTATATACTACCGAATCTAAACTAAACGCTAATACTCATCATGCATCATTAATGATGTATGCTATGATAAACGTTCAAAGCATGATATATTATGCTTCGATAGTGGTCTTTCAGATTCCATTATCACAATTTGGTTGGCTTGTCGAGCGACGAACAAAGATTGCGGGAGAGCGGAGCCAGATGGCGGGCAAGGTCAATGCTGTTTAGCAAACAATTTATCAGATCCTCATCGCTCTCAACATCAAGCGCGGGCGCAAGCACCGCCTTCTGTGCAGGCGTGAGTGGCGTGTCGGCTGCGAGCTGACTCGAGCGCAGCACGGGGGTGATAGAATCAAGATACTTGTCAACAATGGTTCCAGCTTCATCTTCGTTTCTAGCAAGCACGACTGTGATCTTTCCACGCACAACGCCGTCTTACACGTGTATGGGGGTGCTGCTTGCGCGCGCAATCGTGCTAACACACACATACACCTCGCCGCATGTAACCACCAAATCTAGGTCGCCACTCCCCACGCCAACAACTTGGCCGCGCGTCTCACTGCCTAAAGCCAGCGACTCAACCTCGAACATGCATGATTGAAGCGTGTTTGCGCTGCAGTTATACACCGGCGTCTTGTGCTTGATGCTGCTCATCACCTTCGGACGCGTCTTGCCGCTCAGCTTGCCATACGCCGTGCGCCTCCTCAATGCTCTTTTTTTTTTTTTTAAAATTTAGAAATTTCGAATTTCGAATTTGAAAACCGGTGGTGCTACCAGTTGACAAGTGGCTAGTAACTGTTAAAAGAATAAAAACAAAAGGCTTGGGAAAACCCGGGAAATAGAAATAATGTGGGCAGGATTAGTACAGTCAAACTCCTATTGATTTATAACGTTGTGCAGGCGCGCGTCGAACGCATTAACAGCATAATGTCATCAAGGAATAATGCCAGATTTGGCATGACGAAGGTGCGCAGAAGACAGACGCGATTATCGTTTGCATACAAAGGGGCAGAAAAACAGAGCAAAAACAATATTAGTATACATATAACAATATCAATAAAACATTTTAACATAACATAATAAACAATAAACAGGTACTCACCACTAAAAGTTTGACGACGCCCGTATCCCATATAGGGGGGTGTATTCCATCGCGGAATCGTTAAAGACCACGAAATAACAATTCAACCATGTGAATCACAATAGTCATCAGCCATGCTTCATATTCATTTGCGCTTTTTTAGCGAGAAGCATGACTGGAATCATAAGCAATGTGTATCAATATGTGCTCCAAAAAATCTCAACCCTACAATATAATTCAAAGGTACTACTTAGCACCTGTATATCAACGTCACTAGCCATGATTCAGAATAAAAATAATAATAAATAAAATAAAAAAGTGTGAAGTATGTCGATATCTGCTATTCAAGTATTATTTTTAACGTGTTTTTATTGTTAATAAATGTTGCTATTAGTACTAAAGAAACTCTAGGACTAAAACTAAAGGCAATATGCTGTTTTTATAGGGAAATCACATAGGTTGTAAATAGGTATAATTCTATGGAGGCTTCATCCAGGTTTACAAACATTAAACGTTGATACGATAAAATATATTAATAAGGGGTTTTCATTAAATGTTGGAGATGAAACATTGCATAAATATATATTGCATAGATTAAAGCAGATGAAAACATGATTTCAGCATAATGCATGTTAGCTCACATGGTAATGTCAGAGCATTCTTATATGTTTACAAATGTATGATTTTGTCATAGAAAAGTAATAGCGATAAATAGATTTTATTTTATTGGATTTTGCTTCTTAAGAGTAAAACAGGGGTACAAAAGTAGAACAAAGGAATCCAACTTGAGAGAATCATAACGGCACCGGCAGCCTGTCCAAGTTAAAGAATGTAAGGCATGTACAAAAGTTGCAGGCTAATGTTAATAAAAGTTGAACTAACGCTAACAGCGCAGTGAGGAATGGCAGAGCTTAACATTCGCAATCTACGCAACCTCTATGAGTGGGTCCCCAAAAGATTGTGAACACATAATTCCGGCAAACAGTCAACGGCTTTGCATTACTAAACACAATGAGCGTAAATGTCGTTTTATACTAACACCTGAGACAAAAATTGGCGATTTATATTAATTTCTTTTTGATCTATTTTGTTTTTCACACAATGCAGCTTTATATAGCAGCGTTGTGCTTTACTTTTTTCACTTCTTTTTCTATTCCACACAGTTTATTGATTTCATTTCTATTTCCAACACTTTTAAAAATAGCACTGTGATGCCCGGCATTAAAAGAAAACAGACACAATCTGTGAGGTTATCTAGAGGTAACAGGTAAGCCTTTGAAAGAATATAACACAGCAAAAGTCAGCAACCACAAATGCTTACCACACACTGTGGATACCTCAACCAGCAGCAGCGCAAAGACGGGAGAAACTGTATTGCACACCGCTGGAGCATAAGCATGTATCATTGCTATGGCAGATACAGCAGGGGTGTGTTTTGACTGTCTTACAGCTATCTTATATGGTTCCAGACATGGACAACCGCTGCTCTGTCTGTTGCAGACAGAAAGAGACTGGCACAGTACTTCCTCGAATGCCCCCATATACACCATTTCTAGTAGCTATTCAAACGTTTTATAAACAATATAACACCTTTTAACTCACTTAGTCGCGTTTTCCAGGCTATGCCTGAGAGAATCATGTACGGTTTTACAGACTGACACAAGGATACTATTAATGCGTCAGTCTTTCATGGACTGGTAGTTTGGAAAATATATTGCACCTATGCAGAGACACCCTTAAAGGCAAATATATCACCGACAATGCTCTGTTTACTTGCTGGAAACATAGGTTTACAACTAATTGTCCACGGTTTCTACACAAGCATCAGACACAATCAGCAAGTTGTTTTTCATGCCGGACAAACGTAGCATCCAACTGTTTTGTATTTGATTCAGACAACAACGCCCATCAGGTATCACTAGTCTTCTCATATCAAACTAACCTAGACCTGCCAAACTCCAGCCACGATCTCCATTTCTCAGCTGTCTGTCCATCACAGGCACAATAGTCATCATGCTTATTCATTGGAATTTTCTTACTTTATTTTTGACTCTGTTATACAATGTATTGCCTTTAAAAAGTTACATGTAAATATGCTTATTCAATTTATTTGCCATCATTTAATTCATATAGCGATGAGATTATAGGGCATAAAACACCCAAAACACTTTGACTGTGTTTCATTCTAATGTTTTCTTTAATCATTTACTGTGCCTACGTAGGCGAATAGACTCAGTATATTATTTTACTTGGTGCGTTGTTTGTGTATCGTAAAACATGGCTGCTACCAGCTTACCCAAGTGTGTCAAAAAAGGATGTTATTCATAAAACACATAGAAAAGCAGTTTATTGCACCGTTGATAAGTTAGACACAGTCAGATGAGCCTAATGAGCCTATGTGCTACAGCATAAATCGTATTTATGAGGCGATTAAAGTAGTTTAAATTATCACAGTCGGAGGCATAAGGGAAGATAGTTTTTTTATTATTTGCTGTTGATAAAAATGATAAAAATGGTGGCAAAAGGTTTTCTTTGGCACCAGCAAGGTCAACGTTTCCACCTAAATAGAATGTGTTTCACGTGAATAATGGTTGGCCAGCAATAAACTATGCTTTCACAGACGAAGCTTTAAGCGTGGGCGGACTGAATAATCCTATGCTTTAGTAGATAAGGGGGTTAGAGAGACTTTTGTGTGTGTTCAACGTTGGGGCAGGAGAATTCTGAGTTGTTATAGAAATATGCACTCAGAGACGTTGCTTTCAGAGAAGTTCGACTGTATTATGTTCTGTTTGATCTGCGATGCTTAATCACCATATTAATCGATTAACGCTATGCCGCGTAATGGAGGAACACAACATATTTGCATATGCGCTACTATTTTTATTTATATCGCTCGTGTGTGCAAATATATTAGCATCTGAATAAGAAGAGAATACGTGGCAATTGGCATGGCGGGTTTGCACCAGGAGCGCAGTGTGTTTGTGCTGTGTTTGCGCGTGAGCATGGGTCATCCATCAATAGCTGTGCTAATAAACTCTCTATTTGACTCTGGTCTGCTCTATATTTACTTGAATGCAGATTATTTAATAATATTAGCAAGTACTTTCAATCTTACTGAAAATCAGCAGCCGTCGCTTTTTCTAGCTGGCGCTTCAACTGCATTTTTTGCTCAATTGCAAATACCACTTTATCCCTTGACTCGGAAATTCGATAAAGAAACTCGTCGCTGCGTGAAAGAGACTCTTGTGCAAGCTGTAAAAGCTGATCGCGAAGTGAAACCTCCTGCACATTATACTCGTCAACAAGCTCAATATTTGCATTATCCGGATCATCCCCAAGAAGAATGTTTAAAAAGCGCCGGATATGCTGGTTATATTCATTTTCTGCGGTTATAGACTCCATCAGATTCCATGCCATTATTTCAAGCATATTGTTTCCAAGGCTTTTTCGTACATAAGGTCGGCTCATCGCATCGCTAATATCAGTAAGAGGCCTTGTTGCTTCTACTCGTGAAATCCCCTCCAAAACCAAAATTTTTTTAAAAAGGCACACAAACATGAACAAGTTTAGCATTATCACAAATACAGTTTTTCATATAATCTTTAGTCAGGCAAGCTAATACCATAGAAACACCCCATGAGCTACATTACCTTCAATAATATCCTCAGTGTCCTTTGGAAGAGCAACATGCATACGATCTACAGAATAATGGAAATTAATATAGCAAACGCCAACAAAAAACATATTAGACATAGCGGGTAGTTATAGTAATAACATGATAGTGGTACAATACGTGTAACAGCTGACGACTGCTCTCCTAAACAGAAAAAAATAAAACAAAAATAAAGCAAAGCGTACCTTGGTTCCATATCCTCTGACGCGTGTTGTGTGTGTACATATTGGAATAATCGTCGTTAGTCGTATCGGCAGTATGTCCAGCTTCTGTTTTTGAATCAAATTCTCTGGTCGACGTAACCTTTACGGCCTCTATATTGTAAAAAAGAAGAAGAATTAGAAAAATGTTGTTTGGTTGTCAAAAAGCACTTGTAAAATACACATTTGACTTTTTATAAAAATTACCATTGTTTTCGTTATCCATCATGTAAAGCCAATCTCAGAGCAGAACGTTTATAAATTCAAATATGAGAGCAAAAGGGAAAATACAAGGCTTGGTGTCTGGGAAAAGAGCATTCGTGTCCTGTTTATGTTCAGGCAAGGATATTGATTCTATTTACAATATAAGCAACATTAAAGCATAGATGATAATGGGTCAAATAGTTGTAGTCACGTGTAATATAAAACTGCATATTGTTGAATCCAACTATCTTTCATTCGCAGTCGTGGCAGCGGCATTCAAGTAAAGATTAAACCAGGATTCAAATGTTAATAAATCTCGACGTGTGATAAAAAAGAAAATAAAAAGAATGAAAAGAAAGTAAAGACTCCCTGCCAGAATCGAACTGGCAAATCCCATCGTTTGATGACGGGCGTGATCCCAAAGCGCTCACAAAAGAAGTCTGCAAGTTAACCAGCATGGTGTAAACATGCTGTAGAAAAGATGACAAATGATTAAGCGCATTGGGGAAATTGTTGTCTGGGTGTGGACAACAGAGTATTTGGCAAAAGTAGCAGCCTCCTAATGATGTTGGGAGCTAGAACTTTATGCCACCCCCAATGGCCATCATGCCTCTGAGTGCATACTGAGAAGTAGGATACAACTCTGTCTCCACAGGATCATCCTGAAGATCCCCAAAGACCAGCTCCTGGTCACTAAGGCTCTCTAGTTCTTCAAGGTTGCTCACGCAGCGACATGTGAAGAACACAATGCGACGGAGACTCTTGTTAAAGAAAAAATAGTTGAAGGACCACACAGGTGCCTCCTCGTCATAATGATCAGACTCTGCTTCGGGTGTGTATGAGTAGACCTCGCAATCATCAAGCTTTATTGCATCGTCAATAATGTCCCACATTCGGCTTGTTCTAAGCGTGGCTGGACACCCCACATTCAGGAGTGTGGTGTTGATTGATTTTATAGAAAAGTCTGTTTTTGGCTCTTTGGTGAATTGATCTGCGGTCAATGAGCTACATGATTAAGCAGTGAGATATCAATTGGCAAACAAAGCGTCTCTGGTCCGTTTAGTCTAGGCCAAAATTAAACAGGAAATACAGGAGAGGCTAGAAGCACAAGTCCAAATAAAAAGACACACTGGACAATCATCGCCAGTGCCCTTCAAACAATAGCGCAAATAAAAAGGGGGTGTTTTAGGATTGCGATAGCACGTGCACATGCTGCATGGCATGCATACTTGAATATAAAGAGAGAAAACAAACGCATTTGCACAGATTGACTATCCATGTCTGCAGTGAAAATAAAAAACCAGCAACGGTATCCACCACTTACCTAAAATCATAGTCGGGAAAGCTTGCGTTTAAGGTTGCGATTAAGTAGAAAAGTGTTTTCCGTGATGCTGACTGTGTAAGTGGCCCAAACGGCGAAACGATGTTTGTCAGTGAGCTTTGCTCGGGTGACAAGGTCTTTGCCTCCTCAAGGTCCTCCTGATATTTGTTCTCGAGATAACGATACAACTTCTTGTCAGCGCCTGCAACTTTGCCTATACACAGAACGGATTGCAACAAAGACAAGAAAACAAAACAAAAGGCCCAATGTCATGTAGAAAAATATGTTAGCAACGCATGAGATGACTACTTCCTCCTCCTTCAGCATTAATATCTCCAATACAGATAAAGATTTGCTGGACAAGGACATGGCAGCACTCCTTGTAGGACTATAAAGCAGAGAATATAGTATACAGCATTCACTTACAAGAGTATGCTTCTATTCTCCCAAGAACATGACGGTCGCCACTGGTTGTGGGGAATGAAAGCTGCGAGTTGAGCGCTCTAAAGGACTCAATATCCAGGTATTTCATTGCAATAATAAACAGCAAAGTAGAGTAGGCGGTGTTATAGCGGTATGGTACAGCAGAGATAAGGCGGTTAGGGCCCAGTGCAGAATGCTGAAGGTAAATTCGAAAAGGTTAAAATATAGTTATTGTGAAAGTGTAGAAAAGGGTGGAGAATACGGAAAGCAGAGACAAAAAAGAAGCCAAAGCGCAAAGTGGAATGGGGGCTGTTTTCATTGGCCTGTTTTTTTGTCTTTTTGGTGTCCTTGTGAAAAGAACGGGTAAAGCGCCATGCGTGACTTCAATGCAGCCAAAGGCCATCATCCAATTACAGCAGAGCAGCTGTGTCAGGTGACTGTGCCAGTGCGAACCAAACGGACATTCGAGTGGTGGTTTTCTAGGCTGATCTAGAATTATAATCGATAACATGTATTTAGGCGCTGTCCTTTATTGATGCCGTTTGTAGGGTAGCTAGCTATGGACACTAACTAGCAAATAAACAACTTCTACCGTCTATATCGTCTGTTATCATCCTTGTTGTGCATCTCCGAACCTCTAGTGCGCCGAAATCCGCGACGAGGTCCGCCATTGCCACCACCGCCATTTTTGCTTTCGTTGGTTTTGCGCTCATTAGATACTTTGCGAACAGCTGATGTCATCGTAGATTCTGTGTCGCGCGAAGCTTCGTTTCGAGGTTGTCTGCTTACCGAGCCTTTAATCCCCCCAATGCCACCGCTAGCCTGCGCGTTTTTATCGCCCATATGTTGGTGATTAACGGGTGGCAATACCTGGTCCCTATGGCTCTGTCTGCGCGAGTTGCGATCAGACGCTCTGTGTGGAGTCGCGCTAGCGCCGCTAGGATGTTGCTGTAGCTGAGACAGTCTTCTATGTTCATTCTGTTGCTGACCAGAGCTAGCGTCTGTTGGTTCTACAACCCTTGTAGATCCACGCCTTCCCTTTTTGTTCCCATTCTCTTTCATATCAATGCGTTCCTTGCCGCCAAACGACGAATTCGGTTCGCGTGCTCTAGAGCCCTCTCGACTGTTGTGGCGGCTGGACACGCCACGACTGTCCTGTGCAAGTCTATCAAATCGCTGCTCAGCACTCTGCGAGACCTGTTTTTGACCCTGTCTCTGCTTTTCCTCCTGCTGTTTCAATAATTGTGCACGCAGCTCCTTCTTCTTTCGATCGACCTCTTCACTTGAAAGCTTCAAATTAGCAGCTCCGGCACCAGCACCAGCTCCAGACAAAGGCGAAGGTGACGATGGATAAGCGTCGTGTGCGCTGGACGCCTGTTGGTGTCGTCTAACAGCTGATGGCGTAGCCAGACGCTGGCGTGGAGGCTCCAACTTATTATCGGAGGTAGAGTCCTCTCGAAGGCGCTTATATGAAGCCGTGTCAGAAGTCCTTTCCTCACGACTAGGCTGAGCAGGAGAAGACCCACGCAATGAACGGCTTTCGCGGCGATCAGGATCTGAATGTCTCGGGGAGTATCTTTGGTCAGCTTCATATTGACGATTCCGTACATTATCACGATCAAATCCACGACTGCCGCCATCTCTGTCACGCTCACGCATCCGCTTTCCATCGTGGTTATACCCGCTTCCATGATGCTTATCATCCGATGTCGCCCCAGCACTGTTTCTACTAGACACATGTCTGTCTTTACCACCAGCACTTGCTTTTTCAGCCCTGGCTCCAAAAGTAGCACCACTCGTAGAGGAAGCCGACGCTTGCTGCTTGGAATCAGCTGGTGATCTGGGCCTGGATAAAGAAGCATCCTTAGATACTGATGGAGCAGCGGTGCCTGCTGCGCCTGCTGCTGCTGCTGTGGCTGCCGCAACTGCCGAAACTGCCTCGCTAGTGAGCGAACGGCTACTAGATGGCCGTTGGCGTCCGCGCTGGCTTCTTTCGGATCTCGGATTGGTACTAGAAGTGCCAGAATTCCCGTCGCGCCTCGGTGTACTGTCGCTACTCTCCGGGCCACCAACTCCTGCTCCAGTGCCAGAAGCAACATTCTGATTTGCGTTGGATGGCTCTCGATTCTCATGCTTGGAGCTGCTCTGTGTTCTCTTTGGATGAGGCGAGATCAATGCGGCAGGATAATAATCGGCCTCTGCAATCCAATTCTTCTTTGCCATCGTCAAGTACGCGCCATACGATGTAGCCATGACCTTGAGATTCTTGTTGGAGTCCAGCATGTCTGTAGCAACGTCCTCGTCCTTGCTATGTGATGCACCTCCGCTTGTAGCGATCTCGTTGACCTTTTCAAGAATACGCCGACCACACTGTGAAATAGCAGGAAAAGATCGTTGCATCTCACGGAGTGCCATAATCCCATTGCGCACGGTATCATTGCGCTCGGAATCCAAAGTGGTAATAAACGCCTTTGTCAACGCCACCTGCCACTTACGCATAACCATGCGGAAGTCATCGTACGAAAGCATGGTCGATCCAGGCTTGATTCGTCTAGAGTCGCCTGTGTCGGCCCTTGGGTCTGCTGGCATTTGCTGTCGAATAGTACGCGATACTGGAGGCAAATAGCCGCGTTCGTAATGCCAGAGCTTCTGAAATCCAGTCAGCCCACGCCAAGAGTTGACGGCTCGTTCGCTATAGTTCGTTTCCGACGCATGGAGGGGAGCGAGGTAGGCTAAGGATGTATTCAGAAACCTTGCATAGTTACGCGCCTCATTCTCAGTGAAGGCGGCTAACAGCGTTGACAACATTTCGCTGAATATGCTGTCGTAAACAATCATCAAACTGAATTTGTTGGTGGCCAGCGGAAAGTGCATCATCCATAGAAACTTTGCACAAAAACTTGCATCAGACGCTGAAAGTACAGCCCTAGGAAGTATACAGTGCTGCAAAAGTGCATGGGTGGCCAATTTGCGCTGTTCGTGCGCCAAACAAAACCAATAATCCTTTTGGGCAATTAGCCATTTACGGATCCGCGAAACATGAAGCTTTTGCTCCTGCATTTCCTTTTCCAGACTGTCTATTGTTAGTGTAGCACGTGCTTTGATCTGTGCTAGCGACGCGGATTTGGATCTGCTCTGGACCTGTTTGGAGATTGTCTCTATACGCTTGATAAGGTTGGTCTGAATAGTAATGTCTTTTTTGTAACGATCAACAGGGACCTCAATGTCATAAAGCGTCAACGTCCAGAACACGGCAACAAATTCGGGCGAAAGGCCAATATCCTTTGCAGAAGCGGGAAGCGAGTTTGCAATATGCTCCACATAGTCTCGTGGAAGTAGAGGCGCCTCAAATTCCAAATCAGCTACAACACGAGGCAAATCTGGCTTGCCTAGGGAATCAGAAGACTGCAAGGGTCTATTATCAATTTCCATTTTTGAATCGTCAATTCCACCTTTCAAATCGGATAAAGGAGGCTGGCTCTCCTGTCCTTCTGCTGCTGCACTTTCCGCAATCGGCTCTGCTGGGGGTTTTGTATCTGTCACGCTAACAGGCTCTTCGCGTATCGATTCGTTTGGCACGCCTTCTTCATCAGCTCCTTCCTGCGTGTCATGCTCGACAATAACAGCTTTAACATGCTCGCCGTTCTCTTCCCATTGCTTTAGACCACCGTTTAGCACCACAGACACACTCGGGCGGCCCCAGAGTATTGCGAGACCCCAGCTCAAGCCGTAATTTTCAACAAGCACGTGTGGCCCAGGAATGAGTTTGGCGTATTTTTCGGGTTTCAGGTTTGAACTTAGAAGATGAAATAGCTGGTAAACTCTTTCAATCTCGCGATCATAGATAACCAGCACATTGCTCAAAGGCATTGTCGACATGCTCAAAACCTTCTCCGCATGGACGCACATTGCCATTGCAAATGAAAGCGCTTGTCCGCTGGTGGCAAACATTGCTGTCAACCACCCCGATAGACGCCGTGTCAGCCTGTTCTCGGATCCCGCGGCCACAACTGTATCGACAGTGGCATTCTGGGGCAGAACCCAAGGACTAACCATGCTGTACGCTTCAAGACGTAGATAGTGCCCGCCTTGCAGTGCCAGAATCTGGTCATCGGCTGCATTGGCCATGACATCGATGGATGCCAACTTTAAAATTGTATCCGATACAATTGCCAGATCAAACACGGGTGGCGCATCCTCCATGCGGATCATGCTGACAGTAAGCTTCAGCACGTAGTTCAGAATCACGCCAAGTCCCTGGTTCTCGTGTCTATGGCTGAATGCAGAAACAAAGGACGAAATGCTCTGCAGCCAGTGCGCTGCGTTGACGCCATCATCCTTGATCTTGTTGCTGCTTGGATTATCCAGGATTTTCAGAACAACATAGAACATCACATCCGAGTCGAGGGGCGTCAGATACTTGAATGCCTCCACAACAGAATCCACAAGATTGTCGTAAGAGCACACTTGATCCAAAACAACCTTGAGCGCAATCGCAGGAGCAGAGTGACAGAGACTGCAAAGCTGGCGGCCCATAGACTTTACCGTGTCTCCTGACAGACGCCGCATCACCGACCTGACCTTGCGCCGAACATCATGGCACAAAGATTCAATTTCAACGTAAGGTCCGCAGACGCTGGTACTGACATCTTCATCGTCTGACTGCTGCATTTCCAGGTCGCCATCCATGTCAACGCCATCCAACGCATCGTCAAGAGATAATCCCATAGCTGCCATGTCTCTCTTTCCAGCACTATTGCTATGAGTAGACAATCCGGATAATAACGAAGGCAGCTCAAGTTTCCCACTGCTCAAAACTGACTCCCAGTAGTCATACAGCCCATAGCGCTTGGCCAATGGAAGCGAAGAAATAAGCATCCACAGCTCATTAGACATGCCAGCTGAAGGGCTACATAATGAAAACGCAGGAAGTATCCAAGAGCGTAGAAAACGTAACCAATCGTCCTCTGTGGTAGAAGAGTCAACCATCCCGTGCTTGCAGATTCTAATCAAGCGTGCCAGTACGCTCGGATATTGGTGCAGCCGTAGGAATGCCACGTTAAGCCATGGCGCAAGAACGCGTGGCACATCATCGATTGTGCTTATTTTCGGTAGTTGTCGTGAGCGCTCAATAAGCCAAAAGTTATCGTAGAAGAACACCTCATTAGCTTTTTTAACAAGAGGTGTTAATACATAGCTCGAACCGTGTGTGCTGTTATCCAGTGGCTTGAGACCACCCCGAATGTCTGGCAATCCCCAGGCACCCCTCGGCTGGTCTGTCTCATCTAGAGACAACGAGATAGGGGTTGTGATACGGATCCGAGGCGCCATGGGCGCTTTCACGCAATCGATGGTGCGATATAACCCGTCTGTCGATTTCTCGATGATATGGACGGCAAGATCGGCAATCTGAGGATGCATTCGGGCCAAGGATGGGAAGCGTTTCAGATATACAAGTGCATCGCTGATGCATCCAACCGAAAGAAGTTTATTACAAAGCAGTGCGTGTTGGTTTTTCCAACCGCTCTCTGTTTTTTTGCCGTCGGATTCAGCTACTGCCTTGTCTTCACCATTTTCGCCCATGGCTTCGAGTTCACCCATCATGGATAAAAGATTTCGGCTGCCACTTGAACTCATCTCTTTCATATTTTCTCGCCACTCTTCAAACTCCTTTCGTATGGCACTGCCATCCTCAGGCTCAACCATTGGATATAGGTCTACAAGCCGTATAAGTCCGTGTGAGATAAGCAACGCTGCAACCGTCGACAGCTCATCCGTGTATCTGTAGTCTGATTCTGGACCGTTGATATAGAACTGGAGCTTCCAGCCAACCAAATGCGCTACTTTCTTAGATTCGGCTGGACCCTTGCACCACGGAGACGCATCGAGTAGCGCGATGTAGAACCCCCAGTAAAATCGAACGCTAGACATAAAGCAGTCAAGTATGATATCCACTACACGGTTGGGATCAATGTTGAACACGCCAATTAGACGCTGAATGTCTATTAGCAAACAACCGACACGGTGTTGTATCTCGGGCAGTGAGCGTAGTGCACGAATGACAGCAGTGTCATGCGCATCTAGCATTGACTGTTGTGTGATAGCGTTACTGTTGACATGCTCCAGAATATCGGTGGAAAGTTGCTGTGGGGCGATTCCAGCCATCGACGACTGTATCAAAGTAACAAGCTTGGAGAAACCCTCACTCTGCTCGCTGATGAGATTGAACTTTGTTTGCTTAAAGTTCAACGCAGTATTTAGTCGAATGTATTTTCTTGTAAATGCGGGTGCAGATGGAATTGTGCCGAGTTGCTCAAGAATATCTGGGTCTAGCTGCTCCTTTGCAAGATCTTGGCTAACTACACTGTGAGCGATCAATCCCTTTGCTAATTCGACCAGCGATTTTCTCAGCTCCGCGTGTCGAAGCTGCTCGCCCACCCACCGATCGTCGCCTTCGCTAGTCGAGTCAAACTCCCATTCAACGCCTAGCGTCCATATAGATTCTGCAAACGCCAATGCGAGGCGTGGGCGGACATTCGCGTCGTTTTGCTGGCGAGCAGCAGAGTCCAGCGAGTTTTTTATGGTTTCGTCACAGTGATCAAGCCATTGGGAGATATTCCTACCAAATGAATCCCCGTTGCCAGGATCGTTATCGGAACCAGCATTACATACAGCTCGAAGGATTTGCGAACAAAGCTGAAACTCACTGGCCGAATTAAGAAGCAACGTCTGGGTCCTATATTTTGCAGCAGTTGTTTCAATAGATAATATGAGTCACACGCTAACAGCCTTCAACAAGCAGGCATATCATGTATAAAGCACTAATGGATTTGCATGTAGGAATATACTTACAATTTGTTGAAGACACTTGATGACCAATTGCCTAGTTTGATTTGCTCAATTACTTCAGGCTCCAAGAGCTGGCTATCGAGGATTTCCCTGTTGTCCATGGCGTACGCACTAGCGTCCCTTATTCAGCTATATACGAGGCGCCAAATGATTATAATAATAAAAAACTGTAATGAGCGAGAGAAAGAAAAAAGTAAATAAATGCAACAGAAGAGTATTTCCACTAGTAGCAAAAGACTTTAACGGTAATTAGCGTAGCCACGATAATAGGATAGATAGTTGAGGATAGAGTCTTGCGGATTTTCAGTCAATTAAAACTAGCGTAATTGAAAGTTAAATAATAAAGTTGTGGGCATCGGCTAGAAGAAAAGGAAGAAAAGAAAACGAATTTTTTGGTTTTTATTTATTTTCTTTTGTTTAAAAAAAGCGGCATGTTGAAAACCTTTACCTTTACTCGTAACAAAAAAATGCAATATGCGTTCTAGTTATTGCTGGGCAGGGACGGATCATCTTTGAGGAAGGCCAATCCTAGCAGGATAGCGCCAACGAGGAACACAAGCGACAGAAAGAGCCAGGAGAGCCCACAGAGCCGTGAGCTGCAGTGAGTTTTTTCCGCAAACTTTGTGGCATCGCTTTCGTTGACCTTGCGGCGCACAGTATCATCAACAATGTCCCACAGGCAGTAAAGAGAGGACATTACGCCCATGAAGAGCACCACGTATCGAAGCCCAATCCCATGTGGTGTAAACCACAGTCCAACAATGAGTCCGACAAAGAGCACAGTTGTGCCTCGAGTCAGCCAGTTTTTCGCCCAAAAAAGGGTTGCGAGAAGGCACACGCCAATGATCACCGAAACAATCTTTGACGCCAGCACGTTGAATCCAGCGAAAACCATCAGTGCGCCTAATAGTGAGCTTCCCAGATATCCAGCAGGCATCACACAGCACCATTTCCCGCCGGACATTAGAGTCTGGCCGCCTTCGCCAGGATCTATTGTGATGGACTTTATTCTGGCGCCAGTGCAGAGGCCAGCCGCCGCATGGCAGAACTCATGCAGAGCAACTGTTACCAGCTTGAACGGCAGGAGTATGATGTTGACATAAGGTATGTGCCACAGAACCAGTATTCCTAGCGCATACGCGCAGATGGCTATCAGAATGTACTTTTGGTCCTGGGTCGGTGTCAAGGCATGGCCAACGTCATCCTTTGTGATAGCGCGTCTAGCAAGGACTGCTGCTTCATGGTGCAAGAAGAGATGGCCAGGAAGTGTGGCACCCGCTGTAATATCGGCCATCTGAGGCTGAAAAGTATAGTGAAGGGCTGTTTGCAGAACAGTGCTTGAAGATCGTTGAAAAGTATAGAATAAACTCAAAGGCGCTGAACTAGAAGAAGAGGAAAGGGAGGCATGCCATGGCATGGCATGGCGGCCCTTCAACTTTAGAAGTCTTGAATGGCAGTATTGCGCCCGCCTGTTCCTTTTTTAGCGCAAAAAAGGTTCTTCCAAAGCAATGCATGCGTCTGGAGGTTGAAGAGTGCGCGGCCTCCGACATCACCAGAAGACACGTGCTTCTTGGCGCAACCTGGTCTGCCAAGCGATGGCGTGGCAAAGTCGGGGAAGTGGTGATTCTGACACCTGTTTTTTTCTTTGCTCTCTTTTTCCAAAGCCTTATCTTCCTGTGACTGAGCGCGTAACTTCTTTTCGTTTAAAACGGCTTCTTTGCTTTTAATATCTTTTTGGAATATTGGTTTTTTGTATGTACGCGAACGAAAGAGACAAGACATAGACTGTACGCCGACATCCAAATACCTTGTTGCTGTCTTTTTCCTCAGATGGGCCCAGCGCTTCCTTGGATAGCTTGTCGGCCATGTTTGGCTGCATCACTTGTCTTGTCAAGCGCAGGTGCTTTAGATTGCGTATATCTGCGAATGGTCTCTTCTCAGCGGCGTTGGACTAGACCGCGACCGTTCTCTGCGCAGACTGTGCAGAGAAAGGCGCTGGATCCAGACAAGATGATGAAGATGCTGCCACCAAAGCCCGAGCCGCCCAGCAACGAGGACTGCTGCATGTCTGGATGCGAATTCTGTGTGTGGGACCTCTACGACGAGGACATGCGCGAGTACCAGAAGCACGCAGTGGAGGCAAGAGAGGCCTTTGAAGCCCAGGGAAGGCCTATACCCGACGAGCTCCGTCCGGAAAAGCTGCGCGATTCGATAGATCCATCCATGCGTGCCTTTCTGGACAACGAACGCGAAATGGCAATCAGGATCCAGCAAGAAGAACAAGAGAACAATGACGACTGATTGACTGTGTCTGAAGTGTTGTGCTGTGGGCCAATGGCGTGCGCAGGATCCGGCTCTTGCAGCACTGTTGATCCCAGCCGCCCATTATTTTGTGCAAGAAAAAAGTCCTCGTGTGGAACGGATGGGATCGCGCTTTTCTTTCTTGCTTTTCTTGTTCCTTCCATTTGTATATTTCGTTTGCTTGTTTGTTTATTTATTTATTTACATCTTTTGCCTTGTGCTGCTTTTGCAACTAAACTATACACTTTACTTGTATGTTTTCAGAGCTGGTGCTTGGTTAGCCGTCTTTTTATATTCGTTTGCATACCATACCTATACCCTTTTGTTTGCATCTTCCTCACGTATCAGCACCATCAGGATGGAGCCCGTACAAAAGAGAATTCGCGTCGAGACATTTGCCTGCCATATGTTGCTGGATTCATTTCGCGAGCAGTCGTCACGGGACATCCTGAAAGCACTCAGGCTACGGGTGAGGCTTGGCCGTCTCGACGAGCGCAGAGCTAGCGAAAGACTGAATGATTCCATGGATCCGTTGCCTGTAAACAACGCCACAATTCCCTCAGCCGCTGGCGGACATGAAATGGATCAGCCGCCGGCCACCGAATATTCTGTCGAGTTTGCCAGCGTTTTCAGTGAGCTTTCCGGCCTATACTCCAAGATTCAGAGGACTATTTCTGTAATCGACTTGCTCTCAGCATACGATAAAGAGGACGATTGGACAGGCAATATGCGGATCAGATACATGATTTATAAACTTTTATGTGTCCTTTTCTCTGATCTGTTCGTGCCATCCAAGGATACTGGCTTCCTTCGACCATTTCGCAGCCACACAAACAGCCTAGTTGACGATGAAACATGCAGTAGAATGCGTGATCTGTCCTTGACTTCTTTCGATACGAAGATTGACTCTTTGGGAGCCAACTACTTGTGGACACTTATTCGACCAAAGAATCGCCCATGGGAGGTTGTACAGCTATTTCTTATGCTATCTGCACAGGCAGCGCAGCTTCAGCGTGGCAATGCTGACCCTGATGCAATAGTAGCAGTAGGGCCGCAGTGGTACACGCTTCTAACCAACCTCTATGTGCAGCTAGGACTGGCTGCTTACGAGTTTGGTGACTGGGCGCTGAAAGACGTAGCTTCTGTATCAAAATTGTTTGAACCGAGCACGAGATATGCTAACGAGCAACTCTTGGTGCTATGGAACGTTCGCAACAAAGAAGATATCGAGAGTTTTGATACCAACTGGATGGCCATACGTGAGCTAACCAAAGGGCTTGGGAACTCTCGAACAGCTGTTAAGAATGCAGAATCCATGTACCAACACTGTTCACCACATAGCTTTTGCGCTCAGCTCTGCGTGTATCTGACTGCTGTACTGGATTTCTTAGAACCACCGACACTTGATTTCTATACAAGTATTCGCCAGGCCGGAACCATGCCGTATGGATTTTTCAACACCCCAAACCAGGTTGTCTCTACTGATCTATCAAGCCTACGAGTGGAGACTGCGGATGAAAACCACATAGTAGAAGATGCAGAGCTTATGCTTCTTGATCCCTTTTCACCGCGTGCAAACTTTTCCGTGTTGAATCTAAGCACCAGGGATATTGATGTTTGTCAGTCGCCGTCAGAGCGAGTAGCACAAGCGCACGCATATAACTCGATATCAAGCAGGTCAAAGAAAGCATCTGGTGGTCCCTTACCATCACTTTCGCAACATGGCTTTGGCTCAGATTCACATGTAAACAGGGCTTCACAACAACAGCCTGAATCTACAGCTTATACGCGTATGAATGAATCACCCAAGCTTGCCGGCAGAGATATACTATCGCTAGACGGAGACTACTCGGCTTCGGACGAAAGCGATATTGAAATGTCACCGTCCCAGCATGCTTCTGCTAAACGTCAACGGAGCGATGACAATGTTCTTTCTCCTTCAGATCAGGTTACCCCACGTAGAAGCAGGCACGACCGATTGAATTCCGATCGAATGGACAGCATTGGTATGGATATAGACAACAGCGCGCTTTTAGAGTCGCCAAGCGCCATGCTATCAGCCAAGCATGACAGACGAGTGAAAACAAGCGTTTTGCTGCACACCCAGGCACCCCCAGCTCTTAACTTTGGTTCCGCTAAGACATCCAATTCCCCACTAGAGGCACATGTTTCTCCTGCAAACAGCAGCGCCATGACAACACCAAAATCGCAGACGGGAGAGAAGATGGGAGACATTCCAAAATACATAGCCGATCGGACATACGGCGATGTCGAGGGTGGCGGCAGACTACATCGGCGTCGCCACAACACAGGCATTTTTGGAACGCCCAAGGCTATGCGACCCAGCAGTCTTGAGCCGCCGCCGCAGACTATTCTATCGCCAAATAATATTGCTGCAGCACAGCGCAATAACATTGAGATAAAAGCACTGATTGCTCAGAGAGAATACCACGACGCATCAGATAGTATGATGGGTGTGGCGAGCACGCCCCAGCGAACCAGGAGCACAGCGGAAATGTTGGAAGAGCCCCAGACCACACCCAAAAACCAGGTAGGCCATGCGGCTGATGCGGCGGGGGCTGTATCTGCTTCGCGCTATGTTTCCTACAAAGAACAGGGCGATATAACAGGCGGTGGCAGAAGACACAACAATCGCCAGCGTGGCGGTGTGTATGATTCTCTACTTTACATGGGATCCTGAGGTTGCCGTTTTCTAGATTTTATTTTTTAGTTTTTTAGTTTTTTTTCTGACAACCTGAGCAAAAGAGCGAGTGTAATGTCTCTGCAGCATTAGCATTTAAAGATAGAAGGGCTCGACAAAAATAGTTGACAGATATATGCAGCGACATGTAACTGCCACTTTTACCATTTTTCATTTTGTGCATGTCTTGGTAGACATGTGGTGCGCCGACTGATACGCATGTGTATCTGTGGTATTCAATCGCGACTGCATAATGCGAAAAAATGTACACTTGCACAACCTCTGCGTCATAGACACTTTGCAACTACCATATGGCCGTCGCTCAAGCTACTAGTACATGTCTACTGGCTCTTGAAATAAGAAGCTATCGTTATGAGCATGCGCCTAAGCTCTGTTTTATACCTTTAAAGGACAGAAAGAAAATAAATATAGATGTTGCTGGATTTACAAGCAGTTTATCTTTACTTTCCGTCTTCAGCCCTACTGTAGGGCAAGTTCCATGGGGGGTTTGCTTTCCTTGTACCCCTTCCAACACTTTTTGATAAAATTACGATATTTAAACAGACTACTTGCTGCTTCTTTTCCGGCTGGAGGATACCATATATCCTGGTTCTCCGTTCAAAGCGGTAGGCACGTGCCATTTATGTGACTATATGCTTTGAAGAGAGAAGATCTTGTTGACCCAAGAGCTGCGTGACTGACGATGCGCCAATACGTCATGCGCGCCACAAGCTGTGATTTCTGTTTTCGGCAGCCGAACCAGCAAACAAGCACAGCCCGCATCAAAGGTGCTCTTTTACTTTTTTTCTCGGAATTATCCTTCTTCTCTTTCCTCTTTTCTTTGTCCTTCATTCTTTCTTCTTTTCTTCCCAGTCCTTTTCGTCTTCTAACACCTCCCTTTTTCCCCAGCCAGCCACACGGCTCCACATGCGTGTTTCTTCAGTTTTTTCTCACTTTATCAACTACTATTCTCTTTTTTTCCTTTTTGTTGTTTTCCTTGGAATAGCCTGATAAAGGGCCCAAGCATAGTAGTGCACCCCATACTCGGAAACACAGCTGGCTCTTGTTTCTCTGTAAAGAGACAGTAAGCACTTTTGCGGCGTTTTTCTAACATTGACATTGTTCTTGTTCTTGTTCTTGTTCTTCATTTTGCAAGATATATAGCATATATTTCATCACTCGTATGGATAGTCCAAAGCCAAAGGCCGCCACGTCTACTGCTAATCTACGGCGCTCTGTCGGCATAATCCACGCAGAGACTAACAGTAGCCACGAAAACACTCCAGACAGCACAAGGCTGTCCCGCACCCGTTCCCAGCACGGCAGCGACAGACCATCAGATAATCAGGTTCCCTTTCCAAAGCTCCATGCCGAAGATGAAGCACTGACGACATGGCTTATTCCTCGTGTCAGATCAATGCTCCACGATAGTGAAGCAATGATAAACACCACGCACAGAGGCAGAAAACCAAAGGGCAAGGGCAACCGTGCTTGGTATAGCTCCTACACAACAATCGACTGGCTCCACGACGATATCCGCGAGCAAGCACGACTGCGTGCGCTTCGTGCCGCCGCCGGAACAAAGGGGTGGTGGTTGAACCACATATGGGATCCAATCCAGGGCTGGGTGCTTGTTGTTCTCGTGGGCATTCTTTGTGGGCTTTTTGCTGGCTTTATCTCAGAGTGGTCCGAGTTCCTTGCAGGCTGGAAGACTGGCTACTGCCGCGCAGACTGGCGCCTATCAAAGACAATGTGCTGCCGAGAGAGCGCAGTCAGCTGCGAGTACTGGCATACCTGGGAGCCACACATTCTGCCACGAGTTTTCATATACATCTGCTTTGGCACCTTCTACACGCTTGTGGCGGCGGTGATGGTTGTAAAGTCTGCAACAAGGGTTACTGTTGCTAACCACGGCGCCTCTTCATCAGTCGAAACAAAGGTGTCGCCAACAGTAAAGCTGGCGTACTATGGTGCTGGGTCGGGTCTCCCAGAGGTAAAGTCCATCCTTGCTGGATTTGTAATACACGGCTTTCTTGGTGTGCGCATCCTGCTTGTCAAGACATTTGGGCTTATTCTCTGCTGCGCCTCAGGGATTATCACAGGCAAGGAGGGACCGATGGTTCAGATAGCAGCGTCCCTTGGCAACATCTCTACACGCATCTTTGACAAGTACTACAAGAACGAGGCAAAAAAGCGCGAGATTATATCTGCTGCCGCTGCTGCCGGTGTTAGCGTGGCCTTTGGCGCACCCATCGGCGGTGTGCTCTTTTCGCTGGAAGAAGTGTCGTACTTTTTCCCAAACAAGACCATGCTACGCAGTCTTGCGTGTGCACTTGTTGCCGCTATCGTTCTCAAGGCATACGACCCGTTTGGCACCGGCAAGCTTGTTCTGTTCCAAACAACCTACGACATGGACTACCACTGGTTTGAGATGCTTGCGTTTGTTATTATCGGCGTTTTTGGCGGGCTCTATGGCGCGCTGTTCTGTCGCGTGAATATGGCTGTAAACCGCCTGCGCAAAAACACTCGTCTCGGCCGCTATTCTATCATCGAGGTTATCGTTATTACTATGCTGACTCTTTATTGCAGCTTTGGCAACCCGTTTACGCGCATTGGCTTGGGAGAGTTGGTTGGGTCGCTCTTTCAAGAATGTCCTGCCAAGGATCCCCGCCGCCCATATACCAGCGACAGTGACGGCATCGAGGAGTTCCTTTGTGTTTCAGGGAGCCAACTTTCAGACTACTTGCCGCTTATATCGCTTCTCACCTTTGCACTGCTTAACCGCGCCTTCTTTGCGGCTGTTACGTTTGGTATAAAAGTTCCTTCGGGCCTGGTGCTTCCCAGCATGTCTGTCGGGGCTATTTTCGGTCGGATCGTTGGTTCTTACATGGAATATCTGACGCGCGCCAATGCCGGTAGCTCTGTTTTTGCGCAGTGTCCCGTCGACTCACGCTGTGTCATCCCAGGCATATATTCCCTTGTTGGTGCTGGTGCAACGCTGACTGGCACAACTCACACAACCATCGCAGTGGTGGCAATTCTGATGGAGCTCACTGGAAATCTCATATACACGCTACCCGTGCTTGTTGGAGTCATGACAGCGCGTTGGGTGTCAGAGTACTTTACTCCAAGCGGGATATACGAACTGCTAATCGAACATGCTGGTCACCCCTACTTTGACACAAAGACACAGTACATCCACACGCGCCGCACTGCGGCCGAGCTCATGCAGACTGATCTTGAAACGATCTGTGTGGATTTTGAAAACGAAAACACTCTGGTTCTGCTATCGGCCAGACTCTCGCGCATTGCGGAGCGCGGTTTATCCGACGGTGGCTTTCCTGTTGTCAGTGCCCGTGGCCATCTCCAGGGATGGATAGCATGCACTGAGCTGGACTTTGCTATTTCGCGCTGCCACAGCCTTAATCCCACCACAGTTTGCTTCTTCAACAACCCGCTGTGGCAGGCAGATTACATTGCCCACAACCCCGCCTCCATTCCACACTACCGAATGCCAATAGCATATGCAAAGGCTAGAAGAAATATCCAGAAAAGGGACAACATTGCTGTCGAGACCAGTGCCAACGATTCTCAAGATCATGCGACTATGTTTTTTGGTCTACGAGACAAATTGAGGCTGCTTTTTACCACTCGACAAGCCGATAGGTCGCGTGCGGAATCCCTTTTACCTGCTTCTCCTACAACCCCCGACAATGTTGACAATAGCTCTCGCACGTATCAGTCGAATGGCCATACCGTACGCTTGAATGGTAGCGACAGCCATTCAGGAGATAGCAACACATCTTGCAGCGGCAGTAGCAACAACAGCGGCAACACGCAGGCTGCAAACAAGATGTCGCCACAGCTAATGCATAACAATGTTACCATTCCCTATTTCCAGGACAGACCAAACGACTTTACTCCATTTGTTGACCAGACACCTCTGACCATCTCGCCAAACACGCCAATAGAGCTTGTGGCAAGCCTGCTTGGCAGACTGGGAATATCCTGTATATGTGTGGCTGACAAAGGCATCTACTGTGGTGTCATTTTCAAAAAGGCGTACATTGGGTATGCCAAGGAACTTGAGGAGGCAGGATACGTACACTAGAACAACCACAGCATCAGTAACATCTCTAGGCTTCTTTGCTCATAACCATTACATTAATTACATTCTTTTTGACCAGCTTTACTATTAGAACTGCTCATATTGCTAATTAGACACCACTACTGCATTTCTACTTGTAAAAATAGAAAAGCAAAAGTTAATAAGAAAACAGGTTGCAATGAGAAGATAAACTATTGGTTCTTTGCCATGCTTTCTTTGCGTCTTTGCTGACGCCTCTTTCCTGCTAGCTTGTACAAGTTGTTTGTAACGCCTACAAACGTGGAATTTTGGACATGGTTGTTTGGTTTAGTTGAATTTTATCTGTGCGCCATACATGACATACATACTAATCATTCAAGAGCCATCGTTTTCCACAAAACAAGCAACTTACTGTAAATAATCGGTGGGGTTATTCTTAGATCCCACATCATTGTTGCGACAAAGCCCAGAAAACTGTGTGGAGGATACGGCACACTCGAGTATGCCTCAAGACTTCCACACTTTAGTCCGATATGCGAAAGTACATGCTTTGCATAAACTTGTGGCGAAGGAATTGATATGCTTGCTGTTTTGTACCCAGACATTTTGGATGAAACCCAGAGACTGAATATGTGATCTACTGTAATTCCCTCCGGATTCAGTTCATACCCAAGTGCTTGAGAAAAGGTCTTCACAAACCCCTTTGTCCCGGCATATACTGGCAGGAATGGCATGCCCATTGCACATGTCCATGATCCAATGTTGAGGATCAACCCATTGGAATTCTTACGCATTTTTGGCACGACCATGCGGGTCAAATTCATCATGGTTGTAACATTCACTTCTACGATCTTGTCGCATAGTTGTGGAGATTCTTCCATGAACGTTGATGTTATAGGGTGGCACATTCCAACGTTGTTGACTAAAACGCCCACATCCTTTGTCTCCAATATTAACCTAATATTATTCCAATCCTTTTCAGATGCGCAGCTGAAATCGGCTGCATAGGTGATTACACTGACACCCATCTTTTCTACATTGGATATTCATTTAGAGTATTAGTAATATATTCCGAACTGGTTGGCCTGCATTGTCAAAATAATGATAAATTAGCAATTAGTTCGTGTATATGCCAATACTTACCAAGCCTTTCCTGCACCTTGTCCAACTTGCTCTGAGTACGTGAAAGCAATACTAAATTATAACCATGCTTGCCCAGCTGCAAGGCCAGCTCCATTCCAATACCATCGGTGCATCCAGTAACAACTACATATAACATATCAGAGTTAGTCCATATGATGTTATGTATGAGCAGGCATTCTATCAATGTTTTTATGCTTACGTACTTGCCCAATATCCTTGATTTGCTCCAAAGCTTTTAATCTAGAAACAAAAAATAAGCATGCAGCAACTGTTAGTATTAATCATGTAAAACAATATAGGTAACAGATAATAAATAGAAACAGTTAATTGTTTGTGTCTTACATCTACGGGCTTTCGGATCCATAAATCCCCTATCGAATCAATAGCGCGGAGTATGAAATAAATTGTTACCATGAATCCAGCAGCAACAAGCATCATTTGCATTGCACTACAGGTAAAAGTAATAAAAGTGTTATTCTGGTAAATTTAATGATGGGTATTTGTAGAATTACTAATCTTTGGAATACAATGCACATATCATCTATGTTCTCATTCTTACTTAAACATTTTGTACTGAGCAAACAGCTTGGCATCTTCACTATACGGAATAAACTGTTGGGTTGCCATTTTACAGGATGCAAAAATGTCTGTATTGAGTAGTTTATAAGCTAGATATCATAAATGTAGATAAACTAAAAATTGGCAAGCATAAGAAATGAAAATGAATAAATATTCCGGATTGACAATTACGAACAAAATGATAATAGACATTAGTGATACAGCATACTAAAACTATTACTGCTATACATTGCATGCAAGCTCTACTATTATTTATGCTGATGCTCATATAAAGCAAAATATCTATAACTGCTTATTAGCAGAATAACTGCAATATATAATCCCTAGTCGCAAGGTTAAACCTTATCTTTATTGAAGCTTCAAGCAATAATATCACAAGCGAGCTAATACTTGGAACCAATGTTTATTAGATTAACACCAAAATTGATATGGAAAATACCAGAGTATCAAGCAATTACAAACACAGTCCATATTTAGAAATTACTTAATTAATCACTCTGCTGGCTGCTTACAAATGAATAAAGAATTATTTGCGGTTTAGAAATGTTCTGGTTGGTATTGCATAAAATTATTAAAAAAACTAATACTATGTGTTGAAATGTGAAGCTGATCTTCTGGGGGGGAACAGTTTAAACATCTCCCGCATATGCTTTACATGCAACAAAACCACACATGTTTTCTTTTACACATATTTTCTCTTTTTCTCTTTTCTTCATGGTTTACCCACTTAGTCGTTATAGTCTTTTAGAAACATTTAATGTTTTCTTTCAATCTCGTTCTCAACATTTACTGTTTTCAATATCCTATTTAAAACATCAAATTTTAACATTATGTGCAGTGTTAAGGTGTATAATAACCATATTTTAACAATGTCTTAAACTGTAGAAATTACAGTCCTACCCTCTATTTTTCCTTATTTTTAACCAGTTTTACTACACCACAAGCAATAATGAGAGAAAGATAAGGACAGCCAATGTGTAAAATTTTAAATATAATAAATATCAAGTTATTAGAATAGTGATTACTAATGTATTAGTAATAGTGGCTTGTCATAAGTGCTACATCACCACCACTATATTCTTAATGTCTTGTAGTGTAAGCATGCATTATTATCTAATGAGACAGCCGTAGCACTACCTTATGGAACTCCCTCTTAAACTCATTTTTAATTATTTTATTAAAAATAATTAATGGGCCATTTCTGCACTGAAACCTCCCTCGGGATCCGCCCCCACTTTCGGTGCAAGCTACCGAAAGACAACTCTTTCAGAGTCTTGAGGGCAGA